>VXBQ01012658.1:0-59854 GCA_013400175.1 Phainopepla nitens
TAGAATTTTTATTTACCACAGGACACAATTTGATAAAAGCTATGAGAAGAGCTACGTGCAGATTGACAAGCTTGTAGTAAACTCCATTCTGTTCCATTAATTCATTATGAACTCATTCTGTGATTACACCATTTTCAAGTGCAGCTATAAATCTGCATTTTGAGCCATTGAGCTACGTGTAGCATCCTTTCCCGACTGGGAAACGGTGAAATTGTGGCTCAAGATGACCATTTTCAGGTACATATAATATTTCCTGTCTTCATATTAGAGTTGAAAAAAATATTTTAAAATGGTGTTCTAGTAAAAATCAAAATGGGCAGCTGAGAAATTTGAACTTCACAATAGTTTTAGATTTCTTCAAGGTAGACTAAAGGAAAAATGTAACTTTAATCAGATACTGCAAAATATAGTTTCAATGAAAATATGTGTCAAAGTACTCAGTTTACTTTCTAAACATAAATATCTAAAGGTTTGAGAGACTTTTGAGACTTCCCCTTTAATATCCTCCCCAGTTATGTGTCAAGTTTTCACTGGAAAAAAGACTACCATTGTAGTAAATAAAAATTCTGAGGTTTTTTGTTTTGTTTTCACCCCCCCCAGTAAATGTAANTGTTTTGTTTTCCCCCCCCCCCCCCAGTAAATGTAAAATCTCCTTATATTTGTTTATATCTTCACTGAACATTTTGAACTGCTAGAATATAAGTGGCTTAATATGTGTTTTAGAATTAGGAAATAAAAGATAAAATTGTAATGTGTGGGATGTTGTCCATGAAATTCTAGCTAAACCTGATACCTTTATATTGTAATATGATTTTAAGAACTGGAAATGACAGCCATTCAAACCATCCTATAAAAAAAGAGATTTTTCTTGGTAGTCTGAGAGCTTCACTATGTCTGAGGTGATACTAAAAAGTTAAAATCACATCAAAATGCAGAAGAAAATCAAGATAAGATCCTTCATTTTAAAAAGCAGAACGTCCCATTCACCAAAAACAATAAGCAGAGATTCATCAGAGGTTTGATGAAACCTGCAGAGAAAAGACTCTAGTCTACATTGGATGTAAATCTTCTGTGGAGGTACATGCTGTCGGGGATTGGGTGTTATTCATTTTGTTCTTTTTTACCTATAGAATTTTCTCCCATTTGTTTCGGGAGAACCTGATGGCTGATACTTATGGCTATTTTACGAGACAAAGAGTTGGCCGGGCCCAGAGGGGCAGTTGTGGGGTGGGCTCGCTCTGCGGTGGGGGAGCACACTCGGAGCTACGGTTGCTGGAGGAAAGGAGGTTCGTTTTAACCCGGACAGAGTTTCTCCTGCTGCTTCTTCTCTCTCTCTCGTGGCTCACAACTGCCCTGTCCTGCTGGGACGTGCTGCAGAGCTGCTGACCCACCTCGTCCATCCACTACCCCCGGGAGTTCTGCGTTCCAGCTCGGAGTTTCTTTCTTTCTTCTCAGAGTCCTGCCGGAGCACTCGGGATCGATAGCCCACCTCCCCGCCCCGTCATCCCTCTTCCCGTCTCTGCCCCACGGTCCCTGACTCTGTTTCTGTGTTGTTAATTCCGCAGTTATTGTTGTTTTGTGTACCTTATTATATACATTAGTAAAGGACTGTTATTCCTATCCCCATATCTTTGCCTGAGAGACGCTTAATTTCAAATTTATAGTAATTTGGAGGGAGGGGGTTTCCAAGGAAAGCTCCTGCCTTCCCTAGCAGATACCTGTCTTTCAACTTAAGACACATGCTTAGCACAGTGAGGAAGAGAAAAATCAGGCAAAAGGAGGATAAATGAATGCTTGACAGACAACAGGCGAGCTTTGTCTTGCTCAACATCAGCAATCAGAGCTAGTCTAGTCCCAGCAAGCCTTGCTGTCATGCTCTGCCAGAAAAGTCAATAGGAAAACATATTTCAAAGCTTTGTGGGGGAGGTGAGAGGCTAAGTAACTTGTTTAAACAAGCTCTGTAAATTTTATATTGCAGCACTTAGTTGGGAATCCCACCAAATGTGTTTCAATCAGCAGTTCTCTGCCCAGCAGTTCTCTCTGTTGTCTCTGGGATTCACTTTACAGGTCATGGGCTGGGAGAAAGATCCCTGCGTGTGCCAACAAGCATAGCTTCACAAAGTAGTTAGAACTACTGGAGAAAGAGTCCAATATTGCTGAAATTAATGGAAATTAGGTGTCCAAGTAGACATTAGGGATTGAAAGATCTTTGACAATGAGAAGGTAAATCAGGTACTTCTCCTGTGACAGTATATTGTGAACATGTTCTCTGAACGTTTTGTCCATAGAGAAACTGTGATTATTGCTGAAACTGTTTATGCAATGGTGAGAATTTGTCTTCATCCAGAGCATAATAGTAAGGTAGAGAAACAGAGGGGGGAATAAATTAGCAAATATGATTGAATCAGGCTGGGGGATAGGTGGAATACTTTTGTAAATGGTTCACAAAAATGCTTAGAGCAGACTATATTATAAACCTACATCAGTGTGGTTGGCTTATCAGTTAGGTGTAGACAGCAGTCAACATGTAGCAGCTGCTCTAGCAGAAACCCCGGAGCTGTTTTTCAGTTACCTTGCTGGGTGTTAAATAAGAGCACAAACTACAGGGATACCCAAAACAGCTTGGGAATATTTAGGTCTCAGGACACATTGAGCTCTCTGGTGCTCGAAAGACTAAAGCTTGTTTGGGGAGCCTGCTGCTGTTCAGTCCTACCCATCATTAACTGAATTCCATGGGCACTGACAAAAGCACTTCAATGCTGACTTATACTGACCTGGTCCAGTGCTGCCTTCACTACTGATTCAGTATCCAAGCTGATGTTGCCTCATCAAGCAGAAGAATCTTAAGATTGTGAACTCTTAAAATTAGAAAGTATCACAATGATTCCATACCAGAAGACCAAGACCTATGATGGGTATATCGAAAAGAAAGCAATACCCACAGACATGTTGGCTGATTTAGCCTGTTTGACAGCAGTGTGTTTGATATCTTCTATTTTTTGGTACTGGAAAGGAAAAAAAAAAAAAACCACAAAAAAATCCCAGAATATACAAGAAATTACCCTTTCTTTTATTGTGTATATGCATAGATTTCCCTTGAAATACATTGAAGATGTATAAAATATTTTTGTACAAAGTAATCCAAGCCCTAGAAAGATCTTGCTAATAGTAGAACATAATGTATTGACTTCCCTCTCTATACTTGTGATATACTGAGTAATTTTATCTTACTGTAATTACAGATGAACACAGAGAAAAGGCCTGCAACAATGGGTTTTCATTTCATGTGTTTTAGAAATTAAAAAGCATTGAGATGATAATTGCCCAGGGTTGGCCTTGAAACTGTCATTCAGCCTCAACTTTTAGTAAAAAAAAACCACAAAAGTGCATGGTGCTAAAAGCAGGGTGACAAATGTGATTTGGGGTATCTTAATTACCACATCGGACCTGAAAGGGAAAATTGTAAGGAAGGAATGTGCTTGGTGATAATGAACTCTTATTCCTGAGTACTGAATAACCTGGCCAACATAACACTAGTTCAGTATCAAAGAGTTTTAGTGATTATTTTCAAATTGTGGATAGTGACATGGGGCTGAAGAGCTACAACAGAAACAGTTGGGAAAGTGAGAAATTGCACTTGTATCTCTACAGAAATAGCACAGGAAGCTTGCAAACAAATCCTAAAGAAAATAATAAAGTCTGAAATAAATGGCAATAAGTTATGTCATGAGTTAGGGAAGCAAAGAATTAATGCAATTATTTTTCTTTAGTACTGCTCTTTCTAGAGAGGCTAGATCCAGTAAAACTAATCCATTGGGACTTCATTAATGCCTACTAATGCAAATGTATCCTAAAGCCATGAGATAAATTATTAAATAATAGTTGTGAAGTAATAAAAGAACAATAGGGTAAAAAAGAGTTCAAAGGAAGACAGAACTGTTCAGCATGGAACAATAATAATACCCAAAGGAGCCAACAACATTAATTCTTCAATCAGTCTTGGGATTTATTGCTCTTAATTAAACTAATGACTTGGGCATGCAAACAATACTGATGATAATGAAATTTTCTGATGGTACAGAATTGAGAAGATCATTACAGAAAACCAGTGAGAAGACCAGGACAAAAGAATACCAGAATATCTTACAGAATTAGGTAAATGGTATTGGAGAGTAGTAATAAGAGAAGCAGATGAACCATAATTATGTGAAATACAATAAGACAAAATGAAAGAAAAATATCATCAGAAAACCTATACTGTATGAGAAAACAAAAATGATGTAATTTGGTTGCCTAGCAAAATGCCATCTGAGAGAATCTAAGATTTATTTCTATAAACAGCACAGGGAAGTAAACCCACAGGAAGGAGCTACTAAAGCAAAGGCTCGGTGCTGGTCCAGGAACAAATTAAAATACAGGAACGGTGCATCTATTTTGTTGGAAAGAGATGTTCAATCTTCAAAGAAGTAGAATACCCTTCCTGAAGCAGTGGAGTTAAAAAGCTCAGGTAATACATTTGTTTCCTGCAAAAACAAGTCTCAGGAACAGGGAAGATCCTTCCCACTTCTGAGTGATGAGGAAAAACCTACATCAGGTTTAGTGCACTCATGGCAGGAAGTGCCTTGAGGATGAGCAGGAAAAAAAAGATAATCAGAGTTATGAGAGTACTGAACAGCACTAGGTGACCAAAGAGAGATTCTATATTGAACTGGGAAGCCAAGGGAAGGTACCCAAAGAGATTCCTTAACCAAGCTGGGTAACAGTGGCAGCTGGAGCATAAATGGATGTTTTCTATGGGCGACCATTGTTATTGAATTTTGAGTTTCAAAACTTGCTGGGTTTTGTGGTCATGCTGTTTATATTTAGATAAAAGATCAAAAATATGGCAAGACTGGTATTTCATAATGTAATACAAATAAATACATGTGCATGACCTTGGCATTTTAGTGTTATACTTAGGGTTTTTTTGCCATGTGCCTGTCTTTTTACTTTGTAACTCTTGGTTTATGAGGTCTGTAAGACCACATTCTCTTTAAGAAAGGGACTCCATTTCCAAACGCTTTGAGAAGATTTTTTAAACGACAAAGAAATTAAAAGGACAAAGGTCAACACCAAAAACATATTAGAAAAAATGAAAAAAAATCTCTTTATCCGCTGTTATAAAAAAGAAACTTTGCAGCATTATATCTGAGTCCATGCTGGAGGCACTGCTCTTCTTCAGTTGTACCAGTGTCATCATGCAGCAATTCACGCTTTTCTGTATGTGGACAAGATCTAAACTCACTAAGAGACAGATTGCATTTTTAAATCTTACCGACATCAAATAGAATTATAGAAGATATGTCTCATCAGTTTATTGAAAACTCATATGTTTTTCATATCTTTGCACAGAGAGCTGATGAGAATTCTATAACAGGACTGAAGGCCAGAATCACAACTGTCAATTTCCAGCCTTTTGTAAATGCAACTCTAAATGCAATGAAAAAGGAAGCCACCACCTGAATGAACATTGCACTTTTTTTCCCCCCTATTCTTTCTTTAGTCTTGGAGATGTCACTAAAAAGCCCAGCTGTGAGAGATCCCTTCCCCAGGGTCCCCCTCAGAATGAGACGCGTAGCAGCGATTTGTGCATTGGACTACGCCTTACCCTCCTGCGGTTATTACCCACTGACAGAGGAGGGAAAGCATCAGAGGAGAGGAAAAAGGATGAACAGGAAAGTTATGGCAGAAGAGAAACCAGGTTGCAAATTAGGCAGGGCTGGTGGCAAAATGGGAACTGGGGAGTGCAAGGGGACAATGAGGAGTGAAAGATGTGGGCACAGAGGAAGAGTTCAAGCCATCTGGAACAGATGGGTGTTAGGATGGGAAAATGCAGGATGCTCCCTCACTCATAAAATGATGTTAGCTCAAAGACAACAAAAGTTAAATTCCTACAGTTCTGTGAAATATTTATAATAAGGTTAACCAAATATTAGAATATTCTTTAGAGAACATTTACTTGAGATCTCTATTACAAGAAAAGTACAGCCATGACTTGACTGAAAACTTTCCTATTACCTGGTCATTTCTTCCTCCAGCATCCCACCAGAGTGTAAGGAAAATCTCTTATAACTCACTGATATTCCAATAAAGAAAAATTTGCCAGAGAGTTTTACGATAGGCTTTAAATTACGCTATATTTTCCTCTCTAGAAATAGTTTAATGGATGGCTGTATTTATACCTAGAAAAATCAGTGTTGTCTTTTCAGAGTTTGATTGGTCTTTTTAGAGCATTGGTTGGGAAGGGATGAAAAGCTCAAAAAATTAAACCAAAAAAAATTTGATCAGAATGACGTTTTGTGGTGGTTTGAAAGCAAAACCAGTGAGACTCCAAGTCAGAAATATAACTTAAAAGGGAAAAAGTAAAATACATGCAGTAGTACAAAAGAAAAACCTCTGACAGAGTCAGAATACAACCTGACACCCGGCTAGTAAGGGTGGTGGTAGTAGTCCAGATGAAGTGACCTTGCTGAAGTGGTGATCCTGTAGAAAAGGTCTAGTGGCCCTTGTCCTCTGGAAACCAGTGGGTAAGCACTACCTGCTCTGTCCCAGACGCCACATTATATCCAGGTGGGGATGCTTGGCTCCTCCCCCTGGGCGGAGCATCTCACAATGGGATGATGTCATTTTATCAGCCATGAGGTGGGTCCTTGATTGCCCATTAAACAGGAATGGCTCCCGGAGGGAGTTATCTATGACTCATGGGCAAGGCATTGATGGCCCATTAACAGGAGATAGTCCAGGAGAGGAGACAAGAAAAACATTGCCCCTCCTGGTTTCAACAGTTCATGGAGATGGTATTGAATACATACCTTTGGGTGTTGTGGTGGACTACACTGTTGTTTACATGGGGTTTTGGGTACTTTGCACTGAGTTATTATTTTGCACTGGGTGTATGTTAACTTGCACTAAGGTTTCTGTTTGTACTGGGTTGTTCTGTTTTTCCCTACTCTCCCCCTCCCCTCTCTTAAGTCCTGTGGTGGTGGGCCCCTTTCCCCTCACCTGCCCCAAGTTGGCTTCTCCCTTCGTCCCACTGGCTGGTGGTCTCCCTTCCCAGCTTCCCCCTCTCCACTGGGGCATAAAATTCCCCAACCACGTGGGCATGACCTCTTTCTTCTCTGCTCCCTGGCAGGGTGCCTGCTACCATCCTTCCCCTTCCCCTGCCTAGGGATAAGTTCTGCATTAAACCAGGATTGCTGCGCAGAGGAAAGAGCGTTTCTCCTTTTTGTCCGTGTAGAATCCACTCAAACCTGAAGCTTGTAATATAGCTCTCAGGACACAGAGGATTGCTACATTTGGGCACATATTTACATTGTAACCCAGGACAGGTTTAGCAACCTAATAGCTCTTAGAAACTTGGAGGAACTCAGTGTATTCACTTCATCATGAGTTCCCAGGGTGGCCTTTGAGGGTCTTACAGCAATGCAGTAAAATGAGGAAGTGGCAAAGGGGAAGGGGAAAGCTGCTCTCAGAAGAGCAGGGAGAAGCAACCATGGTAGTACCTGAGCATCCCCTCTCCAGCTGCCTGTGGCTATCCTGTAATTAATTATTTGCAATTCCTAACAACAAAGGTTTGCCAGCCCCTGGCTTTCACTGAGTAAAGCCATGGCTTACTGTCATGATGTCAAAATAATGTTCTGCTAGAAATGATAGCTAGTTGGTAAGAGTGGAAAAAAACCCCCTCTTTCTCCTGTGACAGACATGACCCAAATCCTATTATTTGCCTCAGGCTGTCAGCAGAGATCATAAACTATTTCTATAACATTCCTTTTGTCCTGGTATAATCACCTTTGAGTCATGGGAGACTTTTACAAACTCTTTGTACAAAAGTCTATGAAGTTATGTTCAAGCATTTTTTGATATCTATTTACTTCTTAATACATTGATGTATGTATTGAATGTATTGAATGGTTTTGACATACTGAAAGCTACCCTGTGGAGTGCATATCTTTAGCTGGTTGAATCCACATGGTTGACCATGATTTTTCCTGCACAGGAAAACAGAATGGCTGAAGTTGACAGGCACCTCTGGAGATTGTCTAGTCCAAAGCCTAGCTAAAGCAGGGCCAAGTAGAACAAGTAGTTTGGGGCCATAACTAGTTTAGTTTTGGATATCTGAATGTAAGCTCCACAATCTCTCTAAGCAACATGTTCCAGTGTTCATCCACCCTCACAACAGTTAATTGTTTTCTCATGTTCAGATGAAAGTGGACCCATTGCTTCTTCTTCTGCTGCTGAACACAAAAAAGAGTAGTGTTTGTGCACATACATATTCACATACAATGAGAAGTTAATTGGTGTGTTATTGAGAACTATTTTCATCTTGTGAAGCAACCTCATCCTAGAAACAGAATTTTCTCAGTGTAAAGCAATAAACCATCTCTCTGTTCTCATTGCAGCCAGTTTAACCAATTAGACAGTTAAATGATTTTAAAATTATTTTCATTTAGGTCATATGAAAGTGCACTGAACATCTGTTTTAAAGTTTGTGATATATTAAATTGAACCAAGCATTGAATTTTCTGTCCAGAGCTGCAAAATCAAGCAACTATGAAATGCTTTTATCTTTTTTTTTAACAGGCAATACTAAATTCACCTAGTATAAAATACTGATGTTGGTGGTCAAATGCCTGTTGTCTCACAGGTGAACAGTTTCACTTTAATATAAATGTGTTATTTTAATACCCTATTTTGTAAATTCCTATATCTGTTTTGTAAAATTTAGAAGTCACATGAAATTCAATGTAGAATGATAGTGGTATTGAATGCAATTTCTCTTAAAGAAGCAAGTTGCTCAAAAAAATGGAACTCACACTCTGTATCAGGAATCAAATTACCCAGAGTAAATGAAAACCTCTTTGCTCTTGTAATAGTCTGAAATACTTTTTACATGGGAAGATTTTTCTTTATCCTTCTCCTTTATCTTAATAGGTTTTGGGACAAATTAGATTAAATTAGGAAGAAATAAATGAAAGGCCTTTTATTTGAATGCGGAGATAAACATTATTTACCATCATGTCCAGCAGGTCTGCTTCACATAGAAGCTGGGAGAGCAGTTAGTGTCTACTGCCTTAGGCTAGGTCTTAGGAATTCTGACTTTAAAAGAATGGCATCATCGCTGTCCGGACTGTAAATCTGATGTGCTAATCCCTTAGGCAGGAAAAAGAATATTGCTGTTTAGGTTAAAAGAATGCTGCATATATTGAATTGAATAAGATATACATGAAGAAGAAAAAAGAAAAAAAGACAATGCAAATCAGTGCAGCCATTTTCTGAACAAATGAGGCCATCATGTGGCAAATTAAAGACATGGCCATAGGAAGAAAAATTGTTGATTTACAGAATAGAGTAATAAAGCAGAAAATACACACCTTCCATCATGAACCCCAAAGAAACTGGTGTTAAAGGCCAAACGCAGCAGATATGTAAATAACTGTGATCTTTCATAACTCATCTAATTTTACAGTGAAAAATAGACAGATACATGTAGATAAATCATCTGTAGAGCTACCCAAAAGAAAATCCTGGGAAAACTTAATTTAGATTAAGAATTCATCTGATGGATGTAGAAATGTGTCATAATTCCATAGTGCCTTTTCCTACTCATCTCTTGGAATGTGTGCAAAAATTTTGTTTTATTTTTGTTTTGTCTTGTATTATTTGTAGAACTACATGGAAATGATGTATTGCTTTACAACACTATTAAACATATGCATATCAAAGAATAACTGAAAAGTTTCTACAACAAGCAAGCACACTGATTAATCCAAAATGAAAGCTGTACAAGATGTCATATATGTAAAAGGGAAGGTAAGAAGAAGTTAATCCGGGGGAAAGACAAGAGTGCCTAGAAAGAAAAAAGTGTGTTGCCAGTGTTAACCAAACAGCTTAGCATAGCCTCAGCAGGAAAGAGAGTAGATAATGCTGATCACTGTGCACCTACACTACTTACAAGGGCATGTAGGGACAGGACAAGGGGAAATGGTTTCAAACTGAAAGAGAGCAGGCTTAGATTAAGTACTAGGAAAAAATCCCTCACTCTGAGTGTGGTGAGGCACTGGAATACGTTGTTCAGAAAAGTTGTGGCTGGCCCATCCCTGGAAATGTTCAAGGCCAGCTTGGATGTGACTCAGAACAACCTGGTCTAGGGGAAGGTCCCTGCTCACAGCAGAGGAGTTGGAACTAGATTTTTTTATAAGGTCCCCTCCAACCAAATAATTCTGTGATTCTATAGTAGCTTCATACTTTCTAAGTTCTGCCCTGGCTTTTTTATATATTGCTGTAATGAAAGCTAATTATGGACATTTGAAACATAAGTGGGAACCCACAGTTCCTGTGTCATATAGATATGCATTCCTTCTCCCTCAACACTGCATTGTTTTGACATCTTGTATATAATGAACTGATTTTTTTTCTTGCATTAATCAAGTTATTCACTTACTCCTTTTTCATCTTTGATTTGAGAACCAAATCAGAATTAATACGGAAATAAAACTATTTCTGTTTGTTAGATGATGTAAGGACTACACATTTTTATCTTAGAACAAGTGTTTGTGTATTCAAAAAAGATTCTTAACATATTTGTCTCCTTTACTAAGCAAATGAATGATAACATTTCTACTCAGAGATTATGTATGTAAGCACAATATTTACATTTAAGTTATCTAAAACATCAATAACTTTAAAATGTTGTGACATTTTAAAACAGCCCCGTACAATTTCTAGTATTTCCATTAAAAACGTCTCTGGCTTGGTGAATGTAAGGCTGCAGACAGTGTTTATGGATCTACTTTAATAAAACATCAAGTAATGCAGGATCTAAGATGCTTACTTTAGTGGACCACTCATTCAAGGTGTGATTCATTTATGCCAAGGCATTAACAATGAAGGTATTTATGATAATCATGCCTGCACCCTCTTATGAAGAGATACAGTACAAGGTTATTGCTAATCATACCTCCTAGTTATAGCAACTCTAGAACAGGATGAGATGTGCCCCAGTCTTCATTGGCCAGACCTTTGTTAACCCTGCAGAAGATGGACTTGCTTAGAGAAATGACTTAGGTTTCAACGGTCAGGGTGAGTTACGTGCAGTCCTGTGCTAGATCTCTACAGCAACAGTGTTATGACACTGATCTCCCTCTTTAATGGAGTACATCCAGAATGAAATGCATACAGGAATAAACACACAGAGACAAAATGAAAATACTCACTTTCAATAACAGGGATTGCTAAAGATAGTTGCCCTTGTGTGTTCTGCTCTTTTCCTTCCTGTTCTCTACTTCTGATAGTTCTACAGTCCATGAAATCCACAGCAAAGAAATTGAAGTTGCTGCTAGTCCTGTTTCTTACTTTCAGCTTTCAATTTACTGACTTACGGTAACTAGAATAATGATACCATCCTCTCTTGGAAAAATAGAATGAATTTATGATTAAACTGTGTTGTTCTAGACAATTTGTCCAGAAGATTGAGTACTTGACAATAACAGTCATTTAGGTTGTCCAAAGCTACATTTACAATGTAGCTTTTTCTGCACACGAATTGAATGGTTTTGCCCTGTATTCATAAGCCGTGTATCAACTTTCTTCTTTCCTCCAAGTTTTCTTGTTTCCTTTCAATGACCAAAACTACAAATTAGACTGGATTTTGAGAGAGAAGAGTAGGACAAAGAGTGCTAAAGGTACAAATGGACTATATACCTTGAGGAAGAGATTATGTCTATTTGTGCTATGAACGATTACAAGGATTACTCATTAACAAATGTTTAAAGGAGATATTTAGTGTCTTGCAGAAATTAAGCTACCAGAAAGGTTGTTTTTATAGACGAGTATAACAACAGGAAAGAGACATCAGATTCAAAGAATTTACTTGCAAGAAAGGAGAACTGGTTCCACTGAATCTCAATTGATGGGGAGTCAGTTTTAGGGAGGAAGACCATCAAACTTCTCCCAACGTGTGGGATAGTTCAGGAAGAACTTTAAAGGAATGCCTGAGAAGAGACTAGTGGAGATCCAGAACTGATGTATAGTTTTCCTTCGGATATGGTACATAGTCTACATAGCATTGATGAGAAATACTCCTTCAGAAACTCTAGGAGGTGAGGGAGAATGATGGAGCTTACTCATGCTCTCACTCTATGCCAGAAATTATAGAAGTGTTTAGAAATGAGATACTTGTTGCATAAAGAAAAGCCAATTATTCTTGCAGTTATTTCTTGCTGGAGAAAGCTGGGCAATGGGACATGTGTATTTAACAGCCAGACAAGAATGTGCAGTAAGAATGATTTTCTAGACCTAAATCCTCTTTTTCTTCTGAGAACTCTATTTTGATTAGTTGTGTCAGCAGAAGGGCTGTTGAACTTAAGTCCTTGCTTTCTGTTTCCCCACAGTCAATGGCATTTTGCTTGCAAAGTGGTTTGGATTGCCAAGGTGGTGTCAATGCTGATAACTCTCTAAAGACTTGTTCCAAAGATAATAGGTCTAGAGGCACAAGAAATGTGTGGGGAAACATTAAATTACTTCCCTTCAAACTGCTTGAAACTGCTGTAGGCTCTCAAAGACAGATAAAAAAGGCCTGTTATTTCAGAATAACAATATATACATATCATCCTGTGTTCAGAGTGCTTATGGGCAAAGACAAGAGCTGACTACTCCAACAAGGAGAACTTAGAGTTCAGATTAGTGTCTTGTGACATCAAGGGGAACAAGAATGGTCAGAGCCTAACTAAAAAGGCAGAGCTAAGGAGTAAGACCTCTTAAGCCCCTTGGAGAGATGTGGTAGAATAATGGTCCATAAAGCAGAACTGTCCTAGTTCAGTCAACCCTTCCTTTGGATAAAGCATTGCAATTTAAAGGTGTATGAATAGAATATGATGAAGAACACATTTTTGGAGGTCTCCTTGTCTGTCCTTTTGGCTTTGTGCCTATAAACTACATGGTAAGGTATTGATGGTAGCTCAGTTATAGTAATAAGGCTGTCATGGTCTTCTGAAAAAAATTCTGAAAAGGATGTAATTGTGAGCAGCAGCATAGTTTTCCAGCATTTACAGTGGATTTGGAATTATTATGCAAACTTTTGCACAAGCCTCAACAAATACTTCTTTAAATGTAGAAGAAAAGAATGGGGGAAAATAGATTGTCTTGGAAACTTTCTGCATTTGACATGAATTTCTGAAATATATTTTAAACTATATGGCCAAAATTTTAAAAATTTGTTTTCAGATGTTTCTGGTAAAATATTTAGTGCTATCTTGATTTTCATGAAGAGCTAAATTGGTCTGGTAAATCAAGCATCTTTGAAATGAGTTGGGGAAATAATCCAATCATTACTAATGCAATAATCAGAAAATGTATAATCAAAAAATAAAAATTCTAGTTCTAAAACAAAATCCAGTATTTAGTAAAAAAAAAAAATCAGTTTAAGTATATTCTTACTTGAATCTTCAGACTATACTGTTGAAGAGTACCTCTTTGATTCTTACAGTTGTAAGTGTAACTTATTATTAGGCAGAGTAATGTCCTTATTGATGGACAAGAACCTTATTGTATCAAGCAATGCATAAATAGGAAACATAAATTTTCCAGTCACGCTGGTTTTCCATCTAAGACAGAAACAAAAGAAAATAGGTATGTGAATCAAGACGAATACAATGAGACTGCATCAATGAACATCCTGTAGAGTGTAATTAGTACATGGTTGAGCATAATTGATGAGCCTAGTTGCCTACAGACTGGTTCTGCATGAATAATTATCTAGGTGTAGGTAAGACAGACCATATGGATAAATCTCAGGGAATGAGAAATTGCTATGACAGAAGTGTGGACGATTGATTAAATCAAGATAGTTTTAAACTTAATAAAAAACTTTACTGCATAAATACTTGCTAACAAAATACATTCTACTGCTTGATTATTAACAATTATTAAACAATATTACTCCATATTCAAAGCAGTTAGCCCTTAACAGCCATCCTATATTAGCTAATAATATACAATATCCCAGAGCCGATGCCAAGAATTCAGCACCGATGGTCGCAGTCCTTGAGAGTCTCAGTCACAGCAGTGCTCAGGTTCAAGAGCTCTTCAACCAAGGATGTCAACACTGAAAAGGATGCCTTCCTTCCCCCTCTTCCAAGTCCAAATCCAGGATTTTCACCTTGTGTAAAATATTGCAGTCTTTAGAGAGCTCTTAGTCCTTGACTTCTGACTCCTAGGATTTTGAGAGACTTGCAGAGAGTACTTTCCCAGGCTGCAGCAGATGCCTTGTCTTGCCTCTCAGTTATGGTCTTGGGTTTTTTCTTTATCTATTTGTTAATTTCTGTTTCATTTCAAGCAGTCTTTTTCCATCTCTTAAGGTTGCAACTCTTCAATGAACAGTAACCAACCATCAGTACGGTAATTACAGTTCTGGGACATATGTTTTTAGCCTGTGTATTTTCAAGGCCTTTGCTGACATCCCAGGCTAAAACTCCACATCATAACAAGAGACATCTGGCATCAAGCATCAGCTGACCTGCAAGTTCTCATAACATTTGGTAAGAAGCCTAATAGGCCAGCTCTGACTGTCTTACACAGGCATAGTGAGGATAAGGCTTGAGGTTTATTTCTGACAAGAGCAAAACTGTTTTTAATGAGCATGAAAATATTTCCAAGTTGCTTACACCTAATTAGTATGATTTTTGAAAGAGTTCAAAGGAAGCTAATATTAATTACACTTGGCTTAGCATGCTTCTACTTTCATGAGTGCAATGGGCATCTGTTTTGGCCACATAGGAAAGAGGTTTGAATAATGAAAACTGGTAGTGAGAAACTGGTACACATTTACTTAGTATTTCTTGCGTTTGTATAACTTATGAAAGGAATGAAGAAAACCAAATGTATCAAGACTGACTGTTGATATTGAAATAATTACAATGACAAAAGTAGCCACAGTGACAATTCAGAGATAAGTACTGCCTTTAGTTGAGATGTTGCATTACCCATTTTGAACATTGACCAGGGAATAGTAGATGCCTTTTTCAGCCAGAAGCTGCTGATGGGAGCCCTGCTCTATGACCCTGCCATTCTGGACCACGGCGATCTTGTCAGCATTTTGGATGGTAGAGAGGCGGTGAGCTATCATGATGCACGTACGACCTTCTCGAACTTTATCCAGCGCTTCCTGGACAATCTGCACAATGAACAAACCAAAAGGTGAACTATTCTGGCAGCTATTGTGAGATATACCTCAATTGCCATCTGTAAACTCTACTATGACAGTGAAGGAAAGGGAATATCTGTTGCTCCAGCTTCTTGATTTAGAATTAGCCAGTGTTGGCAGAGTCCAGGTTGTCAGAATGGATAATGGTGCAATAGTTGAGAGAATTAGAAGGAACCAGGCTCATTACTGAGATGCAGGGCAGGAAAAAAAGAGAAAATGGTCTTAAATTGTAGGAGATGCATTGACAGGATACAAAAAAAGGATTCACTGCAAGGATAATTAAGCACTGGAACAGGGACAAAAACAGCTCTACTGAATCTCCTTGAGATTTTCAAGTACCCTACCAGACACAGCATAAAGTAATCTAAAATTGAGTTCAGTATTGGTCTTTGTGTAAAGAGGAGGTTTCACTGGAGATCTCCACAGCTTACTTTCATGCCTGATTAATTATATATGGAAGTCAAATCAATATTCTTGGGCCAACTGCTATCATACTAATTCTCATGACTTCATAGGGAGTCTCACGAATCACATTTTCTTAAAGCTATCACAGGCAGAAAGATATTAAAAACAATCTCTGTTTTCCTGTATTTATTCCATATGTTTATTAATGCAGAGTAAAGTAAGAATTGAATTTCAATAGCTAATTGGCATCTAATAAAGAAAATAATAAATCATGGGAATAATTAATGGCATTTCCCCCTTAAATCTCGTTTTTTCATGCCAACAATTGATCAAAGCTTCGTGGAAAATTTCAACTTTCCAGATTATAATATATTATATAATATTTGCCTCATTAATAGTAAGTATTTTTGTAGACTCTCTGTTACTTTTCTACAGCTAGATTGTACTTTTGTAGTATCAAGATTAAAGCTTTGGGCTTAAAAAAAAGTAAATGTTTTGGCAATTTTCACCTGAAATTTTTGTTTTCTCCATGAGCATTTAGCAAGGGCTAGAGCGAAATGGGAGAAGGAAGAAAACTTACGAAAGCCAAATTTCACAGCTTCACAGAAAACAAAAGCAACAGCGTTCTCTGGCAGCATCCTCAATCTTTTTGGCTTCTGTAGTTTGTGTGTCCTGATTCGATTTTTCAATTTTGATAGCCCTTTCTCAATTGAAGCCTGAAGACTTCTAGTCTAAGGAATGCATTCTTCTTAGCAACTTCAATGTGCCTACTGCCACACAGATGTAAAAAATACTTTTTTTTTTCCCCAAGGAGGGGTAAGACATTTATATTTGTTATTACTTGCCTAAATATGTAATTTAAATAAGACACCATATTTCCAGCTTTTGGCTTTAAACTGTGGGAGTAAAAACAGTAACCAGAATACAAAAAAAAAAAAAAAAACACCAACAAAAAACCCCCAAAAACCACCCACAAAAAACCTAGATTCTAGATTCCTGGCGCAGACTTAAGTTACCTTTTCACTTTCTGTGTCTAAGGCAGAAGTAGCTTCATCCAGAAGCAGTATTTGGGGCTTACGTACAAGAGCTCGGGCAATAGCGATACGTTGTTTCTGGCCACCTGATAGCTGGGTTCCCTTGTCACCTACACGGGTACTGTATTTCTGCAAAATTATATTAAGTTCAGGCTGTGAATGAAAATCAGTTTGGATGTATATTGAAGCATATCAACTCTGACAACAGCCTCTCATAATCTGCATATTCTACACCAGCAGCTTTCTGAAAACTACTAGTCGGCTTCTTTATAACATCAAATGTTTAATAAGTTCAAAGCAACAAACCACTCTAAGGTTGAAATGGCAATGTTATTCTCAATCAGATGACACAACACGAAAGGTCAGTGGAAGTCTGTGACAATACTGAGGTTCAAACTCTGAAAAATCATGCAAATTGAGATGAGTATTCAAAGGAAATGTGATTAAGTTTTTAGCCTTTCTGAATATTTGTAATTACGTCTTCCCAGTCACTGCATAGCACAAGATTTTGTGTATGTCAGACCTTTCATCTAATCCAAGATGCTCAGCCTTACACATTATTATGTGTTTGTCTCATATATATAGGTGAAAAATTCTTAGTAATTTTCAGACCATAGGAATACTTGAAATTTAAATTCTGGCTAGGTATAACTCAAAGAAAGTGTAAACTCGTCAGTCTAGCAGAATCTTTTACATATGCTTGAAACAGACAGGAGCTTAAAAAAAAGTTCAACTTTAAAAACCCCACCCCTTACTACCAGCTCTCCATTAGTTATAATTCTGTGATGTCTTCCCTGAGATCTTAAAAGTTCCACTCTCCACCTGACAATGGAATCTCCTAGAGTGAAAATAAGTATGGTAAACATAATTAATTAAGGAAAATATTTTAAAAATTGTTTCAGATATATTTTAATTTCAGAGAATTATTGTGCCCCAGGTAATTATAAACAGACACAGTTTTTCCCTGCCACCTTAGTTCACATCCAGTCTGAGAAGGAAAGAAAGGGAAAAACTTACATCTGGCAGCGAGTCAATGAAGGAATGAATATTGGCTTCTTTTGCTGCACTAACAATTTCCTCAAAGGACACCTGCCGACTGTTATCTCCATAGGCAATGTTTTCAGCAATAGTGAAGTCAAACAGGATTGGCTCTTGTGAGACAATACCAATCTGAGCTCTCAACCACTGGATATTCAGTGCCTTTGCATTTTTGCCATCAAAAAGCTGAGAAAGCAAACATTTTAAATTTTAGTCACATGGCTATATATGAATTTGAGACTTACTGTAAATTTATACACAGAAGTTGTGTAATTGCAGCTCTTTCCTTAGCTCTTTCTTAACAACTGCAAGCCCACATAATCTCTTCCCCTCCTTCTCATCTATGTTCCAAAATTTTCTAATTCATAGAAGGCAATTCTGCCTCAGTCCTTTTCTTTATTTCAATATTTAATTAGGATTTTGAAGACAGTGGAAGATAGGATATGCTGAAGCAACTTCAAAGAACTTGGGGTAAAGTTCTTTTAAGTGTTTCTTCAATAGGAAAATTTTTCTCTATTTTGGATCTATAAAGAAGGAATTTACTTCTGCGTTCCTTAAGATGTTATTTGCAGCCAGTTTTCTTTATTGGCAACTCTCTTATACTTCTGCTAAATTTGCCTGCTGAGTTGCTATCATTTTCTATTAGATAAATGAAAACAGAAATTTTAATTTTTTTCATAATAAAGAAAATAAAAGCTTCATAATTACACAACCTTAACTTGGACACAAATATACCAGGACATTAAAAGGGCTGTTGAATCTCCACCAGAGTGACTCAGTGCAGCTCTCAGGCTCTGTGTTGGGTGACATGATCAGCTGGGTAGTTGAAGAATTGCCCCCTTCATAGCATGGCTATTGGAGGAGATTATTCTGCTAACTCCAGAGTTTGTGCTAAAACAGTCAATTTTCAGCCAATATAACGTTTTCTTCAAAGGGAAAGGTGTCATAATGAACCTGATTCAAAATCCAGTGAAAGGAGGAAACTTTTGTGAACAGCCTTTCTGACAGTTTCTGCTTTAAGCTAAACCCCTTTCACTCTGTTCACAGTGCAGCTCAGCTTGAGAAGTAGTCCAACGCTTTTGCAGTTTCTATGGCACAGGTCTGTGCTTTACCCTTCAGTAAACAGTTGTTGGTTATTTATGGACACAAGGTCAGAAACACTGGTAAGGAAGTTGCCCATTGTTAAACACACTTTTGGGGCACCTATGTTGCTTCTTTCTACACATCATTTTGCTACACTGAACCTTTCTGGACACCTCACAAAAATCTTTTCCATTGCATCTCGGTTTTATTTAAGTATTGTTTTATGTTTTGTGAGTATCTCTGCAGAGACAAGTTCTAAAATCTTCCTTATTCTCACCTGATAAAGGCCAAAATGTGTGTTCTGTTTCAGACAAAACCACTGCACATTTGCATCAAAGAACAAAAGCAATTAACAGTACCACTATGTGAAAAAAAAAACCAGTAAAATTGCTGAATGAGCAGTATAGGAAACCCTACATATATTTTAAACCAAAATTACTGAAAGTATTTACAGTCTATCGCTTGATAAGGAGGCATACTCATAAAGATGTTTCTGACAAGTAAAAATTATGAAAAAAATTACTTTTGTCAATGTTCACTTTTTTTTTTGAAAGAACATAAATAGAAAATTCTATTAGTAGATCATAGAGAAGTAGGGGCATATATTTATTACTTTTTAAACTGCTCTTATTATATAAACCTCAGGAAATTTGCCATCAAGAATTTGAAGCCATCAAGAGACTGTGGATCAGGCATATTTTTACAACCCAGACCTTCACTGATTCACTGTAATGTGGGAAACTGGGACTTACATACATCTCATAAGGAGACCCAATGAGTCACTGCTGATCTTTACATTAAAAATACATAAGAATAAAACTAGAAATATCTATTGTACTTATCACATCACAGAAAACCTGTTAAGAAGACTCTCACTAACCTATTGACATGTTCTTGCAAAAATACTTACAATTTCTCCATCAAGTGGGTCATAAAATCTCTCCAGCAGCTGAACTACGGTGCTCTTTCCACAGCCACTGCTGCCAACAAGAGCCAGAGTTTGTCCTTTTTCTACTTCTAGATTCAAACCTTGGAGGATTTTGACCTTGGGTCGGTTTGGGTAGTTAAATACCACATCTTTGATTGTTATGTTTCCCTCAAATGTTTCCTATAATTTAAATATTATCAGTGTTACATCTTTAAGACACTTTCACAGATGATTAAAATAGAATTGCAGAAGTATCCACACCCCCCAGAAATCAGTACGTATTTTCAAAACAAATGCCCTTTTGGCGCTATGTGAAAAAGCTGGACTTACATTAGAGAGCATGGTCCATGTTGTGTTCAGATAGTGTCAAATATGCATTGTGATAAGGATGTAATCACAAGGAGAGGAAGAATCAGTTTGAAGAGACTGAAGAGAGTGCTGTCCCTATTACTAACAAATAGTATCACACATCACACACGGCTTACTTACAGGCTTGTCTCCTTCCTCACTGTAACTGTCTATTGAGGGCACTCTTTCAAACAGCAGAAACAAGTGGGCTGCTGATATCTTGGCTTTGGCATAGTCTGGAGCAAAAGAACTGCTTTGCCCCAGTGCCATTGCACCAAATACAACAGCTGAAAACACTCTATAAAAGAAATCAGGAAAAAATATCAAGAGACAATGAAGAAAAGGACAGTGGAAATGTGGCTGCAGTCAACTTTTACTCTGGGAAAAAAGAGGGCGAAATTTAGAAGGAATAAAGTAGTAATCAACAATTACTGCTTTAATTATTCATTTAGCTCCAGAAATTTCTTTTTACCCTCTTTTAATGACATGAGATAAACATGTCTGCATTCCAAATTCTGTGTTTTCATTACTTATTAGCAGTAATTTCTTTAGTTGTTAATTCTGGTTAGTTTTTTAAGTCTCAGCTGGGGCTATAAGGAAAGGAGTCAGTGCATGGCAACATTGTTACTCTAATGCTGTTCTATCATCACTGTGGTTTCCACTTTCTGGTTCAATGACCTTTGGGAATCAGTGATCATTTTTTAAGGCATCAATGAAAATAAGAAATCAAGCCTGTAACAAGGTGACAATAAAGATTTAATTTTCTACCACATCTCTGCTGGAAAAAATTTGCAGGGTTTACAATACTGATAAGGGTTGAAAACTACACTTTTATTGGTTTTTGATGACTTTTGTCATTTTATGGAATTTTATGTCTTGTATAGGCTACATTAGAATAGTTTAAGAACCTGTTGTCTCCAGCTATTACTTCAGCTATTACTGCCACACACCATAGAAACAAAATCATTAACAAGAACAGCTATTTGACATATGACAAATCTTAGCCTGTTTTAAGGCAAACTAAAATAGATTCGTTTTTATTAACTTGGTCTTTGAGCTACATAAAGTGGTCTGTTTTATTCTGCATTTGAACAGCCTAGAAGGGCTCACGCAGCTTTTGCTCAAACCTCCATTTCAAATCTAACCAAAAATTCACTCAGCTGGCTAGAGATGTTCAGCTAACAGATGGGATGCAGACACTTTCTAACATCTTCTGGTCATAATCAGCTGTGTTAACTATCTTTAATTAGGTTGGCAACAAAAAAACAGGATGGTTTGCCTTCTTGTTTATTCAGGTCACTGATATCCACACTGGTAGGATCTCAGTCTATCATACTTGTTTCCATAGCCCTGTATTGAGCTACTGCCCTTAAATTATAAATAATTTTTCTGGACAGATGGAAAAAGGATTGGGAAAGAGATACTTACAGAAATACTCTTTTGAACTCCATGTGTCCATTTACTACTAGATAGGCACCAAACCGGAAACAGGCAGCATAGGTAAAGAACATCATTGCTTGTGAAAGGGCAAAACAAAAGCCAAATACATGTGCCTTCTTCACAGAATTTCTGTATGGAAAGAATGCATATTTTCATCAAAGTGTGCAGTCGTACTGAAGTCCTAGTACACAAATAACAATTGACTTTAATTGTTACTGTTATGAATAGAAAGCTTACATACACTGAAACATTAACTAAAAACACATCTCTCTCGTAGGGCAGTAAGTTCTTATTTATTCTAGAACAACAGAAAGATGAAAGGCTTGGAGCAATCCCTTCAATGTCAACCCTGAGAATGGGTAGGAACTGTTCTGCAAATTGCGAGATATGAACTCCAAACCCAGCCGCCTGAGAAGAAAGCTAAGCAATATCTTTTATGTTCTGCACTGTGCTCTAACCACTCATTTATTATGATAGATACGTTAGTGGCACCCCTGCTTCTTTCCCATTATATCCATGTACATATACTTTCATTTCCTTTACTTTTCTCATAGATGTCAGAAAATGAAACATTCTGGGAAAAAAAAAACTTTAATTGGTAGAATCTACCTAGTTGTTTACATTAAGACCTTTAAATTTTGATTTAGTCCAGACAGATTTATATTACTTTCTTTTCAGCCCCAAACCAGTAAGTAATTACTCAAATGTTTGCAATCATACTAACACCTTAAAAAGTGGCTTAATGTAATATTCAATTTAAATTTAAAAAATTTTAATTAAATATCCCAAACAAATCAGGTGGAAATTTAGATTAGACCACTTTGAAAGTTCACTTAAAATCAATATTTTTCCAAACCAAGTGACATTGTAATAGAAGATACCAATATCATAATAGAAAATTAATTAAATAAACTTTAAAAAAATGTTGAGTGGTGGTGGTTGCATTTGTCAATACAAATATGCAAAATATTGACATTAATTCTGAGATAATTAAATTATACATTAAATCATACACACTACAAAAAAAATCTATTTTTGGCAAAGTAAATCTTTGAAATTTATTACAGATTTTTTTAGCTTAGTTATTTTATGATACCTGTATGGTACAATCAGATGTTCTCCATACATCGACTCGAATTTTCTTTCTCGGGTCAAGCTAACAACAGTTCTAATATTTTCTATTGCTTCTGTGGCAATCTGCAATAGAAAAACAAATGCTTTACTTTTGTTTACTTAACAAAAATTAAGTATGTTGCAATTGCTTATTATAAATCATTAAAAGATTCTGTTGGAATACAATTTTATATTTTATACTGGTTATTAAAATCACAGACTGTTGATATAAAAATAAGCATGTTATATTTTTCTTTTTAAGTCAATGAGATTTTCTTACAATGCTCAGAATTTATTGATAAGACCTCTTTAATGTTCTAGAAATAAATGGTGAAAAACCATTAGACAGCAATAACACATATAGAGAAGATACTCAACATGTAAAATGGCATAGTAGCATTCAACATCCAGTCTGCTGAGTTTGGGCTATAATCAAAATGTCCAGGTTACTTAGGTGCCTTAGAGCCTAACTGAGATGTCAGCAGTAAATATTTGCTCTGATAACTTCTCTTAGTTTGCAGATTCTTTAGACTTGAGTCATTTGTACACATAAATGTGCCTGGGGAAATTCAGATTATATATTAAAAAAAAAAATTTAAAAAATTCACTGTTAGGGTGGTCAGGCATTCAAATAGATTCCCCAGGGAGATGGTGGAGTCACTGTCTCTGCAAGTGTACAAGAGATGGATGTGGCACTTGGGGATATGGTTTAGGGGTCATCATGGTGGTGCTGGCCTGATGATTGGACCTGATGACCTGGAAGGTCTCTTCCAGCTTTGATGATTCTATGAAAAGACTCTTAAGGCTTTAATGCATTTTGCTGAAACACAACTTTAATGTAATTTTAGTTTAATTAAACCATAAAATAAGTTTTTTTTAGTAACCTAAGTTCAGCAACTCTTTGCAGAAAGCAAATTTTCCAGGTGGAACACTATTTTTACTGAAAACCCCATATTTAAAAAAAAAAGAATATTGTATAAAATGCCTATAGTCCAGTGCTTGCTTAGGTGGCCTTGAGAAGGGAAACTCACATTACTGTGAAAAGAAAATATTTTTTTTAAGCTTTGAAAAAAATCATAAATATTTGTAACATCTGTGCTAATTCTTCACAATATGCTCCATTAGGAAAGTCGTTAGTGTCTATTCTGAGAATTGTCAACTATTTTCTGTCACATCTTACAACAAAACAAAATAAAATAAATGCTCAGCCCTCAGATAGAAGCAGAAGAAATGTACCCAGTTGAAAGGAAAGGAATTGCATGACCTTAGATAAATTATTTTCTTTTCAGCAACTTTGAAAAACAGTAGAACATAGGAAGAGATTTTAGAAAAGTTTTACCTTGAAGAAAGCAATATCTGGGAAGGATGAAATAGTTATTTGGTCCCAAAAGGATTTTTGGAATGAAGTGACATTAAATGCCTTCACTTAATTTGTTAAACAAGAGTCTAGCCTTCTTGCTTTTCAGTTCTCATCTTTCTCTTCCACTCAAGAAACAAAGGAATGGCAAACAGAAACCAGTGGATATACATATATTGTCACTGCAAACATTAGTAAGATGAAGGAGAGAAAAAAAAAAACCAGAGCAGTGTAATAAACATAAGATAGATGGGATGCCAAAAAGGGATGATGAGGAAAAAAAAAAAGAGAATGTCAAAATGAGGATGGTTGCAAAATAAGAAAAACAAAGATGTCTAGAAAAGGAATGAGAAGAGAACATGCCTGAATTGTGTTTAGCACATTCCGATATTCAACAACGATAAAAATATTAAGTGGTTAATAACATAAGCCTTCGATTGTTATTGAAGAGGTGTGATGCTCTGTTGGTCTACTAGCATACCTAGCTGTCTTTGGAACTTACGTATTATGAAATGTTCTGTATTCAGAAGTCATACATCCATTAACAATGCTTTGATTGTATATATTATACAGAAATATATTAATTTCTCTAGACCCACCTTTCCTGCAGTTTCCAGCTCTCGTTTATCTTTCTTAGCATGCCCAGCCAACATCTTCATTTCAATCATTCCTGCCACTGCAATGATGGGCACAACAGCTAAAAGAAGTAGGGTCAGCTGCCAGCCATAAACTAATGATATAATAATTCCAGTCCCCAGGTTGGCTATGTTTTGGGCAATTAATGCTAGTCTGACACCAGTTGCCTGGAGAAAGAAAAAAGGCATTTCTACTAACATAACTGCATTTTAAATAAGGAAAACATTTTCACCATCCACAAAATTACTGATTCTCAAAAACACTGCTTAGAAAGTCTTAACTCAGTTTTGCTATTTTTCAAAATGAGAGTTTCTTAAACATTTTTGTAAAAAATTATCTAGATCATATATATTTCTTCTTTCCCCATATTCTGATTACTTAAATTTACTCTACAATTTCTAAATTTTGCTCTTGAAACTGAACAAACTTTACCCTCATCACATACTCACATTTACATCTAAATATTGAAATATGTCATATTTTCTTGATCACAGAGCTAGGTTTACAAGTCATCACACAGAGCCCAATGAAGAAGAAAATTTAAATATTTAACTTTTCCTATGGAAATAAAGCCAAAGATTCTTCAGAATTCTTCAGTTCAGAAAAAACCCAGCACTTAACTTCATATAGCAGTAAAAATTTACTTGTGCATACACAAATAATTACATTCAGTGTACTTTAGCTTGGTATTACAGACCCCTAAAAGTGTACAACTGACTTTTAAAGAATCTCCAAAAAGTAACAGAGGAAAGGAAGTCAATTTCTCACAGGTGTTTTTTAGTGTTTGTTGGGGTTTTGTTTTTGTTTTTTTTTTAATAAGAAATCTGTACAACCAAAAAAATAGCAGGATATTGTAAACTAAATAAATTTAGTTGCATGTCTTTAGGTGAATAAGACCTCTTTAAAAAGACTTCTTAGGTAGGAGATTCCCAATAAATTTGTTTAATAATGAAGATCACAATATAGTACAATAGTAAACTTCAGAAAAAAAATTATTTGGAAATTAGTTTGTAAAGATATATTACCATAATTTCATAAAGCGAAAAAGCATTCTCTACCAGCTATTGTTTTATAGTATATTTTAGTTGTCAAAATCAAGACTGTTGTCCAGCCAGTCAAACCCAAGCTGCAACTTCATTACACGCTAAACCAAATACGAAAACTTCCAACCCAAAATTTTACTTACTCCTTTCACTTGAGAGGCATCATTAGCAAGTCTTGTAGTTAATGCTCCAGTGCTATTTTTAGGATTATCAAACCAGCTCATATCCTATAATAAGAAATTTTTTTTTTAAGACCAGATTTTGGACATTTCAAATAAACTGCTAAGTAAATCTGGTATGTGGCAGTGCCTCCATTCTCCATATTTAAATAAGTTTAATTCCAACACTGCACATTGAATATATTTAAAAAAAAATGTAATCTTGTGAATCCCTGATGTATTCATTGTCACTGCTGAGAAGGAAGGGGAGCAGCTGAGAGATTCCTAAAATCAAAATTTACCCTCCCTCACTGCTGCTCCTTCACTGAATCTCCTTGGAGGAGAGGACTCTTTGGTCATACTCCCTCATGGTTGCAAAGCTGTTTGGGGAAGGGTTAAGTGCAAAGCATTTTCAGGTTAAAAATTAAATGTTCCTTCTTTTGTTTCTTTCTATATTGAAGAAGCTTATTTGGAAGCTATGAGACACCAACAAACCAACAACAACAAAAAAACCAAACCCAACCAAACGAAAAACCAAACTGGTCTACCTGATTAAAGTTAATTCTTGGGACCAGGCACACAGTTTATCATTTATTCACCATGTAACCAAATATCTGATTTGAATTGTCATGTGTAATATGCATTGAATGTAGTCCTAGTAATGTATTACATGCGTTTTTGACCTCAAGACTCAATTGTAAGATTGCCTTTTCACTAGATTGCCTTTTCAGTAGGGCTAATCTAAAAATAGTTATTTTTCAGACTACAACAGTTTTCTGTCATACTGAAAATAGTCATGTTCACATGAATCAAATTCTGTGTCTACATGTAGCTTACATGTGTAAGACTTAAAACCCCGTAACTATCATACCTTGTATTTCAAAATCTAAAATACTGATCCTGAAACCATGCAGAAGCAAGGCAAATTTAGAATTACTTCATAACATTACCTTCTATTTATATTTTTACTTGCTGAAAGTGGTTTTACTTTTCAATACACAATCTTATTATTGTGTTAACAAACAACAATTAAAGATTCGGAGGCTTGGGCTGAGACTTCCAGTAAATTTAAAAAAAACACGTCTGTACATATCACAATTTAAATCAGACATCTGAAGTAAGAGTTAAGTTGTGTAAGTTGTGTTGTATTTCTTTATGGGAGAAAGGGCACAAAGAAAGCAAAGCAGGCAAATGAACAGATAATGGGATGCTGCTGATGCATCAACTTGTCAGGCCCTTGTAACTTGGCTGTAAAACTAAGTCTTTGCAAGGAGTACATAAAAAGCTCCTGTATTGATTTAAGACCCTCTCTCTAAGGACACTTTGCATAACCACATGTAACTAATCAAATTGGTATCTAGTCTGATTTAAACAATCTTTTCTGTATGACAGAGTGATGTAGAATACAGTTATTTTATACCAATACCATCAATTATTTTTAAAACCCTGGAAATCAAAATATTTATTATCTTTACCTGTCTTAGCATTGCTTTGAATGCCATGAATCGAAGCCTCATTGTAAGAATTTCTCCAGCTTTGCCAAATGTGAAACCCTTTTGAGAAAAAGTACAATGTTTAGTATAGTATTACACTGTTTGTGTTTATTCAATAAATATTTTTAGATAAATTGCCTCTACAATGTCAAAGTAAAAAATATTGCAGAAAGCAAACGTAAAATATACAAAATTCTAGTAGGTTCACAGTACAAATATTCAAATACTATTTCTGAAAAAGACATATGGAGCATAGCAATATTTCCCAGCACTGCTTCACCAGCATGCTTTAAGGAGAAGGTCACTAATCAACACTTTGACTTCATTTGTCTGAGTCAATCTAAGTCAGATTTAAACAAGTAGCATTTAAGTCATTCATTTTAGATTAAAGGCTTTGTAAGGCAACCCGAGTTCATTGAAGTCAAATGCATCAGTCAAATTTAAATCATTTTTTGAACATTTATAAACTGAGCAAACCTATTACAGCCCTGTACTACTCAGCCTTCTGTACTCAAGGCCTTTTTTGCTTGCGCAACAACACAATTCCATAAACAAACCAGGTTTCTGCAAGAGACTGTTTATGCTGCTGTCCCAAGTGCACGTTATTATTTCACTCTGTGGGCTCATTTATAGATAAAACTATACCAATATGTTCCTAAATTATAAACCGGACTATATGCGAAAATATTTAATATGATTACAACTTTTTTTTAAGTGGCACTATTGCAGCAGGTACAACCCTCTGTATTTCAGCAGGAGGAACTGAATATCAGTGTGATGAGTGTTACCTGACAAACTGGGCTTAGGAGTCTTTGGGGACTCCCACAGGAGAAATACGGGACATTCCCTTGGACAAGGAAAGGATTAGGGAAGTAAAAACTTGGAGAACAAAGGTAGGAGATTGATAGATTTTGAATTACTAACAAATTCAAATAGGAAGGCTTGAGGGTGAGAAGGGAGTGTGTAGTGGTTTGGATTTGCCAATTTTAATTTTCCTAATTCTTGTTGTGAGATAGGATTAGGAGTAAAAACAAGGCAGGTCTAAAACTGAAAAGGTGTAAAGAAAACCTATTAACAAGCCTAAAAAGAATAATAAGATTAAGAATAAAACCTACAGACCACCTCCCCTCCCCTCTCCCACAACCTCTTCTCAACAACAACATGCAGAAACACTCCAGTCAGTTACCAATTTAAGGATAATCTTTTTCAGTCCACTCTAGGGAGAGGAGTCTCCCCTTGCCATGCTATAGGGACTTCTCCAAAAGAAAGAAAAAACAGTTCTCTCGTGGCTTCACTTCCCACAAATAGCAGCCGCCCAGGAATCTGCAATCATGAAACTCCTCCCACGTCCACAGCCTTCCCACAACCATGCTTGTGGGCCAAGTCAGACTCATGGAATATTACTTTTAAGGATGAGCTGTTCAAAAACAAAGCTTCTCTTCATCTATCTTTAAAGTCATCTCCATCTCTGGGAGAGACTTCTTCTTCTCTTCTTCTTCCCTTGGGACAAAGGGTCTTCATCACTCTCCTCTCCCTNAGGGTCTTCATCTTTTCTTCTCTCTGTTCATACCTCTTATAAAATCATCTGTCTGGTTAGTACAAGGGCCTTTGCTCACGTTCTACTATGCTGAACACTCCACCCCCTATGTCTTTTTTTCTCCATGGTTCAAAGGGATTTTTAATGTATTACAGTCCATCCCCATAGCTTACAAAAGAATTTTCAGCCTTTTACAGCATCTCCTCTTTCTCCTTCCATCTGGGACTTGTCTTCTGCTTCACTGACTTTGGTATCTCCTCTCTGTTCTTATTTCTTTCACACAAGGGAGGACTGAAGGTTTGTAAGTTTTATCTGTGCACTGAAAGAGTTAAGATCCCACAAGGGGAATGCAGGCCTGTGGCCATGCTGGAGCTGTGCCAGATCTCAGGTTGCTCAATCGAGATGGGAATGGAGGGCCAGGATAACAGGAGCCCGGGCCAGAATGGCAGCAGCTGCTCTGGGAAGGGATGGCCAGGATCTCATCATCCTCCCTGGGCCTCAGCTGCAGCACCACTGCCGATGGCCACCCCTTCTCCCTGCCAGGACATGCCTGGCAGCTTCCTAGGCAGGGGGGCCCGGCCCTGTCCCCCGCCAGGCCCGAAGGCCTGCAGAGGAGCAGGCCGGGGTCGCAGCCCCTGTTACCTGCTCACAGGCCAGAAGTGAAAAGGGAAATTACTGAGATTTGCTCGCTTCAAAATGTGAATTCACAGAGGCGGACCAAGTCCTCCAATTGGTTTCCCAGGCTGTCAACAACCAAACCAGCCTCCGATTGGTCCCATCAAGTCACAGAGGAAGTTCTCATGGAGAAAACTTCTGTGGGTGCCCTCTTCTCTCCCTACTGACGTGCCAATTAACGCCAAACGAGCACAGAGTGGTAGAAAGTAAGGGCTGGAGAGGCTGCCTGTTAGTTGGCAATGGAAAATGAGTGAGAAAATCCAGAGTTTCATGCTGAGAAGTGTCTGACTGATGAACAAGATGGCTAGGCCAAAAAAGTTTCAGCACAGGACACATCTAGAACCATAAATACAGGTTCTGGTTTGAGTTGGAAACATATTATGAAGGTGCAAATTTTTAGTATATTTCAGGTCTGGTTTCTAAAACATGAAAAATTATAATAAAGTTAAAATATTATAACATACCTGAAAAAAGAAGGTAAAAAAGGAAACTATCCCAAGTACTAAAAACAGCAGTGAATATAAGTTGCTTTGTTTTCTTAAGAGGTCCTTGTCAGTCTCTGAAAAAATCTATAAAATAAAATTTTAAACAACATTTTAATAAAATTAACAAACAATCTAAAATACTCTCATCTTTCTCAGTAATGTTTTTTGGTCATATTTGATCATATGTTCCATAGTATTTAATGTATAACAGGCATATTTCAGATTGTAGCAAGATTTTTAGCATTTTGTAAATGTCATACAATTTTTCAGATTTTTGCAAGAGTGCTTCATCCACTCTTCAGCTTCACTGTGCAGAGATTATTTTTAAACTAATTTTATTAGAAATAAATTTTGTAGGCTTATAGTTTTTTGCTTATTGTGTTCCAACTTACCCCTATAATTTCGGAAAATATGATGGCAAATGCAGGTTGTAAAGCTCCATTAATAATTGCGCACAAGATTCCAGCTACAAAGTATGGCCATTCAGCTTTGTTCAACTTCATAATTTTCAGAAATGAAGCTGGAGGGAGTTGTTCAGCCTAAAGAATGTGAATTGTGTTAGGACAAATATGAATGTATTTGGAGAAATACAGAGAAAAGGAGAGATTAATAATCAATTTTCTATTCCCAGAATCTATCCAGGGGAAGCAAAAATGTATAGTTTTTAATAACATGATTGTACATTTTTTGTTGTTCTAACATAAGGAAGGAAGAACTGTACACTTTATCTACAGCTCTTGTCCTTTTATATTAGTTTATCCATATAATTTTTGTTGGTGAATACTTTGGTATCGGTCAGTGATGACTGATCTACTCATTCTAGGCATATTGCTGTGTGTAATCCGTGGCTTGATTAACTCAAATAATTGTTGATTAAGCAATTTATAACAGCAAAATTATTGCTGTAAATATGAATGCAATCATATTTTTTGGGGGGGAGGTTGCAAGTTTTGCTGTAAGAACTGTTATGTTGGGCTAAATATTTTGTTTCTTATCCAAAAATGAATGTTCAACCTGTATAGACTGTGCTGATATGGTATGAAAATATATGTAAGTATATTTAATTTGAAGGAAATTTAATTTTAATAATAAACTCATCATCTTTGCTATAGATTTTTAAATTACCATTTTATTTCTATTATCATTTGTGTTGACACTAAAAAAGCAAGAAAAGCTATTTAGTATGTAAAAATTCTCATGTCGGCTTCATCCCTATCAAATGCCTCCTTCTTCTTGTACCTTTTTTCAGCAGGAGAATGAATTTAACTTTCTTTAAAGGAATCAAATTCACTAACAGCTCTGCAAAGATACTTACAGGTGAAGTTTTTTCCTCATCAGGACCATCATTTTGCTCTCCTGGCTTTTTCATGCTTTTCCGAGTTGATCGTCTTCTCAATCCTTTAGTTAAGGGTTCTTCATATTCTGGTTCAGATTCACTGTTTTTGACACTAAGGACATTCTCATAAGTTTCTGATGATGGAACTTCAGCTTCTATTGCCTAAAAGTGGGAAGAACATGATGCTAAGATTAAATATGCATATATTACTTCAAACTTTCAAAATTATGAGGCAATCAAAGTAAAAGTAACTTTGTTTCAGTTGAAAGAGATAGGAGGGAAACAATATATAATGCCTTAAGGAGATATGAAAATCTGTGTAATATTTATTAGAGCTCCATCTTCAGAGCTTTAGTCATGTATGAGTTTTGCATCTCTCATGAAAATTCTTATAGTAAGTGGAGGACAGGAGGCTGAGAGTAGCTGCTCTTTTTTTTTAATGAATTAAACAAAAGGTTTAAATTGAGGGTAAACCGTTTGCACTCCTCTTGGGATCTTTTAGAATGAGTTCTCCGAGGATATACAGTTTATTTATGAAGTGATAAAACAATATTGCCTTTACTGCAGAACACACTTAACAATTCTTGACTTTAAATGGATAAGGAAGTTCAGCACGAAACAAGTCAAAAAGAGATTCTGACTGAAAAATTAGAGCAGCCTGACAAAAACAGAGCCTTACCCTTGGTGGTACTTTTGCCAATCTCTTTGAAAGAATAAATAAATATCTAGCCACCCCTGAGGTATTTGATAGCAACTGGATTCAAAGTTGCCTTCAACTTGTGTTTTGTTTTTTCCAGAATTTTTCTATTTCTTACTGCTTTTTGCACTACTAATAAAAGTATCTCTTTTTACTTACTTCCATTTTTTTATTTTCTTTTTAAAATTGTTTAAAAATTTTCTTTCCATATTATATTTCCTCGTTTACCCCATACTCACATTTGCTCGGATGCAAAGTTACTTTGAATCTAAGGTAACCAAATGCACTCTCCTATGAAGAAATATTTTAGTTGGTCTGATTAACCTCTTCAGTCTAGCATACTGAGATGGCAGTTTCAGTTTCTTTAATGGACATTGTGGTTATAAAGTAAAACAAAGGCTACAATGAAACTCTGCTATAACCTAATGGTCACATGGGACATTGGGTTGTAAGTTTTGAAATATCTTGGTCTTCATTTAATAACTAATACATTTTGGAAATTTATTATAATTTACAATCTCTTTTTTCTGTCTATATAAGTTAAGAACATATTTTTGCTTTTGGCATATTCCAACACTTTTTTTTCTTTTAAAAAGGAATTCAGTATGAATGATTATAACTGATTATAACTAAACAGCTTAAAATACGCATGTTCCTCCAGTGTCAGCTACTGCATTTTACCTTTTATCAGACTAAGAACAAGCAGTAGAATAGCAAACTACTGTAGTTATCTGCTCTACATTAACTGCATAAAAGGAAAACATAAAATAATATTTTAAGTTTAAATACCTAGAGGATTAAATATGTACTATCCTGGGTTTAAACAGGTCTTCTACCAAAACTAGTGGTCTCTCTCAAATTATTACTCTCCTTTCAAAGTACATGAGTTTTTTTGCTGTTATCAAAAAATATGCTGCCGAATTTGTCACAATTCTGCTAAAATGACTATGGATGCAGGGAAAAAAAAAAAGAAAATGAGGCAACACCTGAAGACAACACTACCTGCATGTTAACGAGTTTGTGGTAGATTCCCTTTCTCTCAAGCAATTTAGCATGCTTCCCTTGCTCTGTGATAACTCCACCTTCAAACACAGCTATCAAATCTGCATTTCGGACTGTTGACAGTCGATGAGCTACCACAACTGTGGTGCGTCCTTCCTTTGCCTGAAAATAGCAACATTTAATGTGAGTATTTATAAGTAAACGCAAAAACTGTTCATCTTCATAGCAGAGTTGAATAGGACCTAAAAGAAACATTTAAATGGTTCACAGAAAAATATAACTTAAAAAAAAATTAAAAACATATTTCATTGAGTTTCTTAAACCAGAAATATAATTTAAAGCTTGACATTTAATATTAGAGATCATATTTCACTGTGACACATAAACACATCAAATTTTGATCAAAAATATCTAAATAAAAATCTCAATATATAAAATTTTAGAATGTTACAAACCCTAAAATTTTTAACTAGCTAGATTTTTTTATATTTAGGCCCATAACTGCCCACTTAAACCATAAAATCCATGGAGAATTTATACTCAGAAACATTAGAAAATATTCTACACTCATTTTTAAAGATATCAGTGTTTTAAGCTCTCAGTCATTACTTACTCAAGTGACTACAATAAAAAATAAAATTCTCTACATTCTAATGTGAATGGTATTTCAACTAAGTACCTTTCTTTTGGTATTTATAATCATAATACACTTAATGTTTCAAACATCACAGCTTGTCATTTTAATTATGAGACTGTTGTAAAGTGATCAGGCAAATTTTAGTTTAAAGAATCAAAGTAATGATGCCAAGCAGTGGAGTTCTGTGGGAACCTGGATGGAGTTCATCTTTAGTGATATCCCTCAAGAGATCCATACTGGGACCCATACTATTCAATATCTTCATCACTGATACTGATATATGGGATTGAGTGCACACTCAGCAAGTTTATGGGTGACATCAAGCTGAGCAGCGCAGTTTGTTCTCTTGAGGGGAGGGATGGCATTCAGAGGAGCAGGCCCAGGAGAACTTAATGAAGCTCAACAAGGACAGGTGACTGACAACAATATGAATGGCAGTAAGACAGATAATGGATGAGGATGGTATTTACACTAAGAAAATGTTGATTTAAGCTTAATAATGCAGAAAATATGATTATGTATTTTAATTTGAAAAAGGGATTTCTCTCTATAATACCTGTAGGAACTAAAAAAATCTCTGTACAAAAAATATTTGCCAAGATATTTTGTGGTTTTATGTTTATTTTCAACAAAAGTCCAGGAAAGAAGTAAATATTAAGCTCCTGCTTACACGCTTCATTTTAAAACACTACAGACCTTGTCCAGTGCTGCCTGCACAACTGATTCACTCTCGGTATCCAAAGCTGATGTTGCCTCATCGAGAAGAAGAATTTTAGGATTGCGAACCAGAGCTCGGGCAATTGCTATTCTTTGCTTCTGGCCTCCACTGAGCTGGGCCCCTCTTTCTCCAACCACAGTTTCAAACTTCTACAAGACAAACACATGCATTGAAAACACTCAGCGGTACAGTGCTTCCACTAAAGATGTCAGTAGTGCCAGAAATGCCAGTAACACTTTCTCCTTTCTCTACAGGAATAAACACCTACTTGGATAAACCTTACTAATCACTTGTGTTCCTGGAATTCTAGTAATTCTTCAAATGACAGCCAAATCATTGCCTGAAGATATAAAATTAACATTATTCTCAAAAGTTATGAAGAAGCTCTGCATAGGTCTGCATATTCACAGGTCTAGGGATAGTTTCCTGTCTTAAGCATTCCTTCTGAGGAACTATTTGGCACAAGAAGATTTAGAAGAAATTATTTCAGCAGGAGAGCTGATCTGCTTACATTGGGTAGCTTCATGATGAAGTCATAAGCATTGGCCTCCTTGGTGGCTTTTTCAATCTCCTCCATGGTGACATCCTCACGGCCATAACGAATATTTTCTTCAATAGAAGTGGCAAAGAGCATCGGCTCCTGATTCACCACACCAATAACCTCCCGCAGATACCTTACATTTAAGGTCTTAATATCCTGCCCGTCAATGGTAATCTAAACAAAAAAGAGCAGACAAAAACTGTTTACTAAGTGTTTTGATCAGGGAACCACTCTCCATGCTTGCATGTGCCATTTTAGGGGAGATCTGACCATGTCATTGGAAAATTGGCAAGAGCAGTGAGGTTGGAATTAGGCTTTCAACATGTGTGACAGGCAGAGCAGTCATCTCACTTGAGGTGTCTTACCATGCCTTCCTTGGGATCATAAAATCTCTGGATGAGCTGAACTGTTGTACTTTTCCCACAGCCACTGCCACCAACCAGGGCCACTGTCTGGCCAGAATTAATCTTGAGATTCAAGCCCTTCAGTATCTGTCCATATAAAAAGGTTGGTCAAAAAACCCCAGGATTTAGAAATGTCAAGGTAAATTCAAAAGACTAGACTAAAATAACCTTCATATTTCTAGCAGAATCTGGTAAAAATAAAATTTATAAATATGTGGGTTTAAATTTTGGATAACTGATGACTTCACCCTAATTTTCCTTATAATTACTTCACAATTGGTTCAGTATCTATGTATTATACAACACACTTCACAATTATCTGTCTCATGAACCAGTTCATATGACAAAATAATAATAATAATAAATACTACTCATAACTAAAATATAATTTAGAAACAATATGATGCAAAATTTCTGTATTATGTTGCCTCATCTTTTTCTTTAATGCATCATGAAGACTACAGGGAAGCTATGTAAAAGTTGTCATTAAAAGCTGAGTGTATTTCCTTTCTGCCTATCAAAAGTGACAAAGGTCACTTTATCAAGGTGAGTGATTTTCCTTCAAGGTAAGGAAGGAAATAGTTACATAGTGCAAAGACACTCTCTCTGGAAATATTTTCAAGAACCGTTCATATGTCATCTATCATCACTGTATCAAGATTCTGAATACATGACAGTGCTTTAAAAAGGAGACATTCTCTGTCCAGACAAATACAGATTCTGATCTCTATTCCATATACAGCAAGTCCTTGCTGGAGCTGTTTTGGTTTTCTTTTTCTGGTTCAGACACAGTCATAACAGAGCTGCACTGCAATTATTTTAAAACTTACTATCTCATTATTATTAATATACACAAACACTTGAAATATATATACAGAAATATATATTTATGTTTTTTTGCACAGCCACACTAACTACAGGTTTAGACAAAAATTATTCCGGGAACTTAACACATTTACCAGAGGTGGAAATAAATCTAGCTAAAATCACTGTGATGACAAGGTAGTTTTATATACATTAGAGAAGCAACCTGAAATTTTTAGTTTTTCAACAAAAGTTAACTTATGTGATTTTTAATGATTTTTTTTTGATAACATATGATGCATATATTCAACTGTAAGATATATATATATATATAAAGTTTCAATTACAGTACCTCAACATCTGGTCTGGATGGATAATTGAAGTAAACATTTGTGAATTCCAAGTTCCCTTTTATGTGGTCTGGTTTGTAACCTGTCTCTGAATAGCTATCAATTTGAGGTTCCTGTGCAAAATAAAATACAAAAAAAAAAGAAAACCAAACAAAAAACACAACCATTTTTTTTCATAAGAAGTCCTTGAGTGCACCATTATTCTGCAGAAACATTAAACGTGTTTTTCTAAGCAATTTAGATGAGATTTCTTAAAGATCTAAATTGCACAAATTGCTTTGCTCCCTCCCTGCTACATCGATGATATGCTCATGCAAGAGTACTTTTAAAATTTTTCCATTAAGCTTTTGTGTTAATTTAGTTCCTGTCTTTAAAAAGAAGGGTCTCTTACCTTCAAAAGAAGTTTTGAAATGATAGTGAGGGCGAAGATACTCACATTGTCTATTATATTAAAGATTGTATAGGCAGCTCCTCTTGCACTAGCAAATGCCTCTATACTTGGAGCAGTCTGTCCAATACTGAAAGCTCCAATCAATACGGAGAAAAAGACCTGAAATAAATGTTTACAGAAGCATATATTCATTTTTATTTAAGCAGAAAATGTAATTTATTTATTTATTTACATTAGATATTTTTGGGTAAAGAGATTCCATGTCTGTTAATGGAAGTTTAAGGAATCTAGAATTAAAGTAAAACTGAAAAGTTCTCTTTTAAGGAGAGAAAATCATTAAGAAAAGGTCTTTTTGCAGTTCAGATGAGAACTGAGGTGCTGTGCAACATAAATTTTGCAAATATATTGAGAAAAAGTGACTCAGACTTGTAAAATATGTGACAAAAAATTAGAATTGTACTTGATCTCTCAGGATTTATTGTACTAATTCATTCTTTGTCAAAGACCAGAAAGTGTATTACATATCTTCCAACAGAACAACAGATATGCAAAACACTACCATTCTGCTTTCAAAGAGACAGTGAAATAGAAGTATAGAAACCCAAGTTCTTCATCACCAAGTAGTAAAGGATCCCCTGCTTCAATGAAAGAGACTGAAGTGCAAGCAAACAAGAAACAGCATCAGAAGAAAAAATTTAACTATTTTCTCATAATAGCACAGTTTATTGCTTTCAGCTAGTTTCAAAACAAAAGCAATTAAACCACACTGGTTGGAGATCATAATAGCCACAGTAGTCAGAGCAAAGTCTGTCACACCCATCATCTGGAACAGGGGTTATTCACAGATTTTACACGTGATAAAGCATCATCCATGTTATAAAAACATCATTCAGTGGACTACAACACAGGCAATTTGCAATAGAATTTGCAAGTACTTTGAACAGAATAAATTACACATAAGGTCATGAACTTCGCTGAGAGGTTCCATATGCCAATGTGTACCAAAGTTCAAAAGCACCAAAAACACATATCAGAGACATTTTTCACAAACTTCAGTGATTCATAAATGAAACAGGTAATTAAAAAAAATATAAATATATGCATATGGTCACCTGGCCAAGTTTCATCATAGTTAACATAGTTATTCTTCTTACCCTGTTAATTTCATACATCATACAAAATTAGAATGGTTTCCGCATCAAGAGAAGAATTTAAGTTATGACTTAACTGTTATGGTTTTCTTCCTTCAGTTTCGTGGTGACATATTTCCTAGTCACAAGCATATTTTTATTCCCCTCAATTTCTAAAAATACTGAGAAGTGATTCCAAGCTCTCATGATGCAAAACATAAGCAAAACATTAAGCAAATTATCTGCTTAGACTGCACAACAGCTGAAAAAAGGTAGTTTTTTCTGCATCCTGAAAATATATTCAGCACTCTGAAAGAAAATAGCAACTAGAAAGGATATTGTACTTCAGTTTTCGATTGAACTGTTTCTCTATCAGTCTGATCTTATGAAAATCAGAAAATATATAGGAACAGTTGAAAATCATATATGCTTTATTAAGGTTCATATAGATTTTGAGGTCTTATAGAAACAACACAGAGGCTTTCGTGGTGAGAATCTTTTTGTTTAAATCGATACTACTTTGCCAATTTTGGGACATAATTCTCATAACATTCAAATAAATTCTCATTGCACACTTTAATGTTTGTTCTTTATTTTTTCTCACTGTTACTGAGAATTTACTCATTAATACTTACTGTAAGAACTTTGCCAATAGTGTAATCATCAGTTAAGATCAAAGTAGTTCCATACCAGAATGCCAGTGCATATGATGCATATATCAGTAAGAAAGCAGCACCCAAAGAAATATTAGCTATAATAGCCTTTCTTATTCCAATCCGTTTAGCATCTTCTAAATTTTTATGGTATCTGGAAGAAAGAGAGAAGTTCAAAATTCACTTGTACCATGGCAGACACCACAAAAACTCTGTGGATGGATTAGAAAAAGAATGTTTACAAAGTACAACAGTTAGGTACATAAAATATCCAACCCTAAGACTGTATAAAGGTAAGCCTGCTAGTCAGCCATGGACTTCCTAAGGTAACCCCTAAAAAGGACAACATTAGTCAACCTGGTATATAGAAAGAAAAGGGAATTGCAGGTCAAGGACTGACATTTAACTTGCTTAAAAAATCTACACACTTTGATTGTGAACCACTCAAGATAAAAGGTTAAAATATACCACAAGGTCTATATTTTACAGTATAGTGGAAATAGAGATACTGTTTGTTAGCACCTTCACAACTAGTGAGTAATCAGATTAGATTACCAAGGATATCATCATCTCTTCAAAGAGCAGGGTCCTCTTTTGTCTAAAGCTCTAACAATAAGATATTTGAAGTAGTTTGCATACCTTTTAATGCAGAGACAGCATATCAACTCTAGAAAAATAACTGTCTTTCAGTATGTAGCAAACTTTGTAACAGCCTATAACAATCTCTCAGTAAATAAAAATGAAGAAAGAACAAGACTTTCAACAGAAAATATACAAGAAAATCTCAAACCATTTGAAATTAGTATTTTAAAATCCACCGATGGAAGCAAATGTTGCTCTTACCTTTTAATTTCTTTTTCCTGTCCTCCAAAAGCTATTACAGTACGGATTGCTGCCAGAACTTCTTCTGCAACAGCACCTGCTTTTGCATATGCAGCTTGTTCTTTGTCAGTGAAAGCAGAGAGAACCTAATACAGAATCAAATATTTTGACATACAGAAACCAGAATAAGCTCAAGCACTCATAATGGCTTTTATCACAGTTAATATTTTCCAATATGAAGCCTTTTGACTATATTAGGCATGGGTGCAGAACGTCCAATATCCAAATTCTTAAGTAGGCTGTGAATTCAATCAAGTAATTCCACATTACACCTTCTAAACAGCTAAGGCCTAGACTTTCCACTATGCTTTCACTCAGTGCAAGAGATAAAAAGAGCTGGCGTGGTTCTCCCCAGGCAGACCTCCTTAGCTCATTCTCATCTCTGGTACCTTAGCCAGAGGGCCCTACAGTTTAGACTGTGAAGATGTGGCCGCAGTCTTTGAAGACTCAGCCGCTTGACATACATGGGACATACATCTCTAATCCTACCTTTTCTGCAATATACTTACTCAAGACAGTGAAAGCTTTCATGATCTTTGAAATATAAGGGGAATAAAATACCATAAAAATAAGAAGACTAAAAATATAAGTCCAGTCCCATGGAAATTGGGTCCATCTCTCATCTAGGTCTGTATAGAATTTCTTACCAAATCTGTTAGCAACTATGAAAAAAACTCCGTGTCTGAGACAAAGGTTTTTTCTAATTTATTCTCTTAATTTTCCAGGAGGTGCAATTATTCCTTTCAAGAGAAAAAGTACTTATACTGATATAATTTAAAGAGTTACAGGTATGGATTCTATACATGTATCTTGCTTCCTTCTCTGTATGTGCTCTATTAGCAGAAACAGCTTCAAATCAAACAAGTCTGCCCAATCTATGGGAATTATAATATTCAAATTACATAGAATTATTGAATTGTAGAATGACCTTGGAAGGGGTCTTAAAGATACCTAGTTCCAACTGCTCTACCATGGGCAGGGACATCTTCCACTAGACCAGGTTGCTCAGAGCCCCATCTGAACTGGCCTTGAATGAGAGGGTCCTGATACACAGTTTATCTAAAAGCTTATGTACATAAGTGTTATCTAAAGCTATAATTGCTCTAAGCAACACATTCTAATATGTAGATTTGTTTCATTATCTGTTATTAATATAAAATCTGACACTGTACATACGGTAACTTACCTTTGCCCAGAGGGCTGCTGAAAGTCCCAGGACAGGACTAACTGCTAGTATTACAAGGGTTAATTTCCATCCTCTTATGAGACCAACAATAAATCCTGTCACAAATGTTGTTAGTGCTTGAACAAGCAATCCAATCTTGTCACCTATTCCTTCATTAATCTTGGAGACATCACTGAAAAACAAATTACATACAGAGAGGAAGAAAAATGTAGAAAGCACAAGGAAGATTTCCAGTTTTGTTATGTGTGGAAGACAATCTTTATTATTCAATAACTGCTCCCAAGAACAGTTTTATTCAAGGTAAAGCATTATGTAGTGTGGCCAAGGCAAATTTCGTATTTCTTGAGAAACGGTAATGCTATAAACCTACTTTTGTCTGAAAAAGTTGAAATTCTTTCTGTAGTGCAAAACTACTCTCACTTTCTAATTTTTAAATTTTTGATCTGTTTGGTACTCGTGGGCTGTTTGGACATAACAGATAAAGGTTTCCATGTAGGCAACATAATGCAGTTAAAGCTGTTCACATTGCTGGGCTGAGCTGGCACCATTTTCAGTCCTCAGTGTGCCTGGAAATGAACTGTTTTCTCTTCATGGAGGTAATACCATAGGCTGGGCTTTAGTCCTCCTCAGAGTTCAGGGGAACTTAACGAAATGCATTTCTGACTTCTCTGTGACAGTCCTGTATCAGAAGTATCAGAAATTCAGTCCCTGAGAGTCTCCATGAGGAAATTTGAAAACTCCCATTTTACAGTGAAAAAATTTAATTTAAAAATAAAAATTTCCAAGTCCTGCATGTTTTACAAGATAAAATAATATTGGGAAAGGTGTAGTATACTTACTCTAGAAGACGAGTGTTAAGTTCTCCCACATCATTTACATCAAACCATCCAATTTCCTGTCTCATAATTGCATGAAAAAAATTTTCTCTAATTTTTTTTATTTGCCGACCTGCTGCCAAGGTCCAGAATGAAGTCTGAACATAAGCAGCAAGAAGAACACCAGCTGCTATTCCCGAATAGTAGTACGCATATCTATAAGGAAAAAAAAAAGGCAAGATTCTCTGAAATCAGGTTAAAATTGGTTTAATTACCTTGCTAGTGTGAATTTAGCATGATGCTTACTTTTTCTGTTTGATCTGAATTAGGGTTTATATGCTTGTACTAAAACTTACACTTCGCTATAAAACTTGCCGAGTTTTCCATTAATAGCATTTAGTATCAGAACTACCTTTTTTAAAAATTTAGTAGGTATTTTCTTATAAGATTCTTTAAGAAATGTATTTCTGATACAATACCCTTTTCACTTAAATGTGCCATGTCCAAAAACTGCCTAGCATTTTTAACACGCATAGACAGACTAAATCACATGTATCTATATTATACACACATTTAAAACACAAACAGGCCCACCCATGTAAATTAATTAATTAATTAATTAATTAATGCACGGATGCAGTAAATATTTCCTGATTTGAGAATATAGCATTACTATATGTACAACTACTGAAAGCAAATGCTATTATATCAGAAATTCTTTGGCTCTTTTATTCATAACTGATATTTTATTTTTACATTCATTCAGCCCTGTGCTATGAGCAGAGTGTCAAATTCAAACCAGGAGTATGTGAACCACGATATTCCTCAAACTGGAAGTAAATTTGAGTCACAGCTTTAAACTGTTTAAAAAGAATAAAATCAATTCTGATTTAATGAAGAATTATCAGGAGAATCAGTTATAATTGAACTTACACCAGAATTGAATAAAAAAAATCTAACTTAATGGATTTCATTTGTAAAACACAACCAAAATCAGTGATTAAATATTCATTATGTATATTACCTGTAATTAAAAGAATAATGTATCTATATAAAAATAAACCAATAGCAAGAAGCTTGACTCATGACCTTGTCTGCACTCTTGTGACCTTCACTCTTTTACTAACTTATGCATGCTGATTTTATAGAACTTTACTATGAAACTTGGCAGGAGCAAAATGCAGGAATCTATGTGCAAATTCTCTGCTCTGAGAGAGAATGGCTTTACAGATGAAACTTCTCAAATTTTATTCCAATCTTTCTTGAGGCTAGAATATCATACAGTTAGGGACTTTGAAGCTATACTCATTATGAAATTCACTTAATAAAACTGTTTAATAGAATCAGGTTAATGCCTAACAGAATGCTGGTTAGTTGAATATTGACCTCAATCACATTCGGCTCCATTAAAACTCCGCAAATCAAAAAAAAAGCCTCTCAAACTAAATCCAAGAACACAAATTCTAAATTCAGCATTAATTACTTTAGACAATTGCTTTATGATGCTACATCACTTCAAATAATTGATTTATGCTTGGACTTTGTTTACTGACAAATCATATTCAAAGGGATTCACATCTTTGTTAGATTCCATGCTGATGAAATAAATTCACTGCTGCAACTTAGAGAGTAAATGCACATTGCATTGCAAAATAATAATTCTTTTTCTTTTGAGAAATAGTTGGAGTTTAGGCAAACTATTTGAGTACGAAACTCGACTAAGTCCATATGTATAGTTCTGTACTTGAACACACCTGTGTGAGAACTCTGTCCTTGCAAACAGTTTCTATCATTATTTGACCTGCTGATGAGCAGTCCTACAGAAACAAGTCGTGCAAAGAGTTTCATCACATCAGTGAAAATGCCATCTCAAGGCTCTGTCTAGAAACTTTGGAAAAGAGCACCTATTTCTGTGCTGCTAGTAATACGTTTATCAGTAAACAACTTGTTTCTAAAGAGAAACTAAAGCTGCTTTGTATTCTTGCTTGTTCTTTCAGAGTTAATTTCTGGTGGTTTTACCCTGGTTGGATTCTAGATGCCCTCTGAGGACACTACCACTTCCCTTCCTCAGCTAGACTCAGAAGAGAAAAATATAATTCAAAACTTGTAGGTCCAGATAAGGACAGGGAGAGATCACTCACCAATTATATAGTGGGCAAAACAAATTCTACAATTTCATATGTAGCATTTTTTGGTAACTATTTTTAAAGTTCTTTCAGAATAAACATGAGACAGACTTTGAAAATGTTGTGCAACTAGGCATCAGGTATTTACTAAACACAGAATAGTTAGGGTAACTTCACCCACATACACATTATTTAGTTTGCAATTCTGCCTTCAAATTTGTTTTTAAATCACTGGGAACAAGTATATTCCACTGAAGGTTTCTAGGCTTTATTTACATTCATGTCAGAGACTGACAGAAATGTTGCAGGAGCAAGAAACTCTCCTATAAAGCATAATTTCCAATTTCCTGTCAATTCATTCTCATTACATTCAAGTTTTTAATTTCTAAGAAACAGCCTTCTCCTTACTTGTTGATTTATTTTATGGTAAATAGTTGTTTAGGTATGTTTAGGTTTGGGTTTTTTTGGTGTAAATAGTCATGTGTTTTTTAATTGCAAAAATTAATTACTGAATCTAAGTAAGTTACAGATCACTGTTACCCAAAATTATAATGCACTTTGATGTAAAACAGCAAGAGTTACAAAAGAAAATGCCTTATCTCCTCCTTCTCTTCAAAAAAGACAATTGCCTTATAGTGTACATCAGACGTTTTTCAATATCTAATGAGGAGCAGGGTTCAACCTGAAGAAAAGAACCTGAAGTGGTACAAGAAACACACAAACTTTAGACATCCTGCATAAACCAAGTGTATCAACAATGGTTAACAAAGCCTCTTAACACATTTATTAGCATCTTATGTTTCTTCTTATTAGATCTTTTCTTTATGGGGTTTTGTAGCAGAAGCACCTACTGGCTATTGTCTTCTGCTGCTTCCAGCTCTAGAATGTTAGATTTAAGGAAGCATATAATCTAAATCTGCATTTTCTACAGTCTAGATAATTTCACAGAATTATAGAATTGTTTAGGTTGGTGGAGACCTTTAGGATGTATGAATCCAACCATAAACTCAACACTGCCAAGTCCATCATTAAAACGTGTCCCTCAGTCTCACATCCACAAATCTTTTAAATACTTCCAGGGATGGTCACTCAACCACTTCCCTGGACATCCTGTTCCAATGTTTGACAACTCTTTCCTCAAAGATATTTTTTCTAACATCCAACCTACCCTGGCACAACTTGAGGCAGTTTCCTTTTGTCCTGTTGGATATTAGCTGGGAGAAGAGACTGAACTCCTTCTTGCTACAATCTCCTTTCAGGTTCTTGTAGAGAGTGATTTAGCTGAACTTGATGCTTTGGCAGCAAAGTAGGTACTATCTGACAATTCAACTGTTTTTTGCAATTGAATCACCATAGCTCAAGGTATCAACAGATGATATAATATAATACATTTTAATATATAATTTTTATAATAACATTTTTAATATTATTTTAAATCATAACAATTACTCTTTATAAATTCAGAGGAGGAGAAGAAAGAAGGAATGCAATGCAGATTTTACTGGGATACAGAGCACCCCTGAAATGTTGAGTTGGGTCAGAAAGCACCCCTGAAAGAAAGGGTCAGAGCAAGAACATACAGCAAAATTGTTTGGAATAGCTGGAAATGCTCAAGAATCTTCCCAGGGCCTCAAATAATCCCTAGTGTCAATCTTTAGTTACATATATTGTTAAATGATTGCTTTTGTATTGTTTAAAGTGTGCAAAATACACTTGAGAGAAGAATGGCTTGACTAGAAATGTGTGGCTACATTAAAAAAAGAAGAGGAAATATCAATTTTTAATTACCTTGTCATATCTTCTTCCAGCTTGTTAAGCATACCTAAAGTGAAATTCATTGAAATGTTTCCTGAGAAAGGAAGAGAAGAGTAAATACTTTTAATAGAGCAAGACTTAACAAATTCGTTTTCCTGCAGGCTGTTCAGTATATATGGAGCTGCTGCATCTCCTTTTGAATCAAGTTGATTTGGATGAAAGGAGGAAATTTTAAAGTTCTAACCCTCCCTACCATGAACAGGGACACCTTCCACTAGACCAGCTTGCTCAGGGCCCCATCCAGGCTGGCCTTGAATATTTCCAGGGATCAGGCATCCACAACATCTCTGGGAAACTTGTTCCAGTCTTTCATCACACTTATAATGAGGTGTAGCATTCAGGGCCCAGATGGTATAAACATGTGCTACCTCAGGATTTTCAGGGTGAAAGTCCCTTAGGTGGCAAAATAAGATGAGAGACGGGCATGATTGAGTGACTCGAAAATAAAGAACTTTAATAAAGAGAAAATAACAAACCGCAGCAACAACTGAGAATATGAACGCTGTATGGGGTGCACCACAAAAGGTGAGGGTCAGGGTGAAACAGTAATTTATATAGTTTTAAGGTAGTGGTGGAGTTTGAGGGAAGGGTACCAACCAGGAGTGACGATTAGGAATATGCTAATTACTGTGACAAACATGAAACAATAACAACAGCAGAAACAGAACTTTCTAACAACATTAACATAACATGAACATATGAACTCCCAGGGGGCCATGCAGGTGAGTTTCTGCGCTCCCTAACTACAGATGGTTTTCCCATGGCCTTAGCCTGAAGTCTTCATCAACCCCAACAGTGCGTAATTTCTTCCTGATATCTCGTCTAAATAGTTTCCTCTTTTTACAGCCATTACTCCTCATCCAATCACTAGAGGTTGTTGTAAAAAGTTGCTCTCCAGCTTTTTTGTAGCCGTATTTCAGGTAATGAAAGTCTGCTATAAGGTCTCCCAGGAATCTTCTCCAGGGTGAACAGTCCCAGCTTGCTCAGCCTGTCATGAGGGAAGTGCTTCAGCCCTCTGATCATGTTCATGGCCCTCCTTTGGATTTACTCCAACAGCTATCCTTCTTTTGCTGGGGGATGCAGCACTCCAGAGAGATGTAGAGAGGGTGGAATCACCTCCATCCATGTGCTGGTCACAATTCTTTTGATACAACCCATAATGTTACTTCCTGGGGTGCAAGCCTACAGTGCTGGTTCATGTTGAGCTTCTTGTCAACAAACACCTTCAAATCATTCTCCTCAGGGCTTCTTTTGAACGATTTTTCTCCCAGCCTGTATTTGTGCTTGGGATTACCCCAACCCACATGCAGGACCTTGCACCTGGCCTTGTTGAACTTCAGGAGACTCATCTCTCCAGCCTGTCAAGATCCCTCTGGATGCACACCTCTTCCCTCGAGCATGACAACTGCACTGCACAGCTTGGTGTCATTGGCAAACTTGCTGAGGGTGCACTTGATCCCACTGTCCATATCATTGACAAAGCTGTTAAACAGTGCCAGTCCCAATACTTGACCCCTGAAGAACCGATTCATCACTGGTCTCCACTTGGACAACTCTTTGAGTGTGACCCTCCAGCCAATTTCTTATCCATCAAGTTATCCATCCATCAAACTCATGTCTCTCCAATTTGGTGAAAAAAGATGTTGATTGAGACAGTGTCAAATGCTTGGCAGATAGTCCAGGCAGACAATGTCCAAGCTCTTCCCTACACTCCAAATCTGTAACCTGGTTGTAAAATGCCATCAAATTTGTTAGGCATTATTTGCCTGTAAAAAAGTCATGTTGATTATCATCAATCATCTCCTTATATTCCATGTGCCTTAGCATACTTTCCAGGAGGATCTGCTTCATGATCTTGCTGGGCAGAGAGGTGAGATTGACTGGCCTGGAGTTCCCTAGGTCTTCCTTTTCCCCCTTTTAAAAATGAGGGTTATGATTTCCCCTTTTTCAGTCAGTGGGAATTTCATCAGACTGCCATGACATCTCAAATATAGTAGACAGTGGCTGAGCAACTTCCTCCACCAGTTTCCTCAGGCCCCACAGATGCATCTCATTAGGTCTCATGGACTTCTGCACCTCCAGCTGCCTTAGATATTCTCAAACCTGACCTTCTCCTACAGCAGGCAGTTCTTCATTCTCACAGGCCCTGCCTTTCCCTCCTTTGAAATGGGCAGTGTGCCTGGAATATTTGCCAGTGAAGACTGAGGCAAAAAAAATCATTGAGTCCCTCAGCCTTTTCCATATCTCAAGTATCTCAGGTCTGCCATTTCCTTCTGGAGAGGGCCCACATTTTCTCTCATCTTCCTTTGAGCGCTGACCTACATATAGGAGCTTTTCTTGTTGCCCTTGACATCTCTGGCCAGATTTAATTCTATCAGGGCTTTAGCTTTCCAAACCTGATCCCCAGCTGCTTGGACAGGTACTCTGTATTCCTCCCAAAATACCTTTCCTTGCTTTCACTCTCTCTAGGCTTGCTTTTTGTGTCTGAATTTGTCTCCTTGTTCCTCCATGCAGGCTTCCTGGTGTTTCAGCCTGATTTCTTTGTTGGAATGCACAGCTCCTGAGCTTGGAGGAGGTCATCCTTGAATATCAACCAGCTTTTTTGGGCCCCTCTTCCCTCCAAGGCTTCATCCCATAGTACTCTACCAAGCAGGTCCTTGAAGAGGTCCAAGTATGCTCTACTGAGGTTCTAGATGGTGAGTTTGCTGTCCTCCCTCCTTGCTGCCCTGAAACTCCACCATTTCCTGGTCACTGCAGCCCAGGCTGCCCTTGAAATTCATATTCCCCACCAGTCTCTCCTTTTAGAAAGAACAGGGTCCAGCTTAGCACCTCCTCACTGGCTTCTGTCATTTGAAGAAGTTATCATCAACACAGTCCAGGAATCTACTGGATTGCTTATGCTCAGTTAACTCCTCAATAACTCCACCTCAATAACTCCTCCAGCAGTTATTGAGGTGGTTGCAGACCCCCATGAGGACCAGGGGTGTAAATGCAAGGCTGCTCCAGTCTGTCTATAGAGGACCTCATCTGCTTGGTCTTCCTGGTCAGGCAGCCTGTAGGAGACTCCCACTACAATGTCACCCCAAACAGAGTATATCTCTATTACAAGGAACATGAGCTACTAATTTGCATCATAGTATAGCATTGTGGTTTCTGAAATCAGTATGTCCTGTCAAGATGCATGAATCTTCCTGTCTCTTTTTAAAATATGAGCCATTGTTCTTATCATAGCAGATATATCCTTACCTGTAAAATTTGTGTCTCCAGAAGATACAAAACTATCAGTCATATCACCAAAAATTATCATCGCAAAAGGGAGACTGCTTCCATGGGCTACTGCCAGCAGAGTGCCTAGTATCATTAGTAATTTATCTGACCAGCTGGAGTATCGAAACTGTGAGTGAGAAGAGAAATTCATTCTAACTGTTGTATTAGAATGCTAACACAATGCTATGTCTACAAAGTCAAAAAAGTAAAGAAAAAGCCATCAATTGGACACCTGCTGTTGCAAAACTACAACTTTATCTCTTCAGAAATACAGTTTAAAAACAATTTAAATTTACAGGAATAAATCCTTTCTATATAAGCACTTTTATACTATAAACTCTCAAAACCAGAGAGATGTGCCATTTTAATGCACTAGTACCTGCACCTGGGTAAGAAAGGCCATAGGAAAACAAGAAAGAAATTAAGCTTTTTAAATTTGCCATTTAAAGTTCAAATTATAAGAAGTTTTAATGGCATTATGATAACTAAGGCAATAATTGCTTTATTGTAAATTCATTATTATGCAGTCAGAAAAACTGTTACTAATGTACCATAGACATCATAAAAATATATTGAAATCTTAAATCCTCTTGCCACTGAACTTAATAAAGTTTGAGCTCATCTATTAAAAAATCATTGGTTTTATTCTGTACTGTAAACCACTAAGTTTACTGATGTAAAATATAGTCATATGTAATTGTACAAGAGTAAACTGATATAGCAAAGAATATAAATAAAGATAAATAATAAATATAAAGATATTGAGCACTTGCCACCATCATATATACCATACTATAGTTTTATGTCTGTTATTTGCAGTGTCATTGCTGTGTATTACCCACATTAAACCTACAAAATATAAATTATGGCAGTATGACTGAAAGAGGACCTAAGATTTACTTGATTAAATATTAAAAGTTTGTCTTTTAAAAAAACATACAGAAAATTTTAAAGAATCTGGAACCTTTTAGTATACAATTCTTAATTTTAATTTTCATCAGTGGCATGGAACTGCCCTTTACTCCTGACTCAGGTGATTGAATAATGATTCATGGGGATAATTAGTGTGAATAGTACCTGACACTAGAAATTTAGAGGACAAGACCATACTCATAGTAGGTATATGGTCACCTTTCTCATTGTGTCAGAAGAAATGACTGAACATGGAAATTCTTATCTTTCACAAACAAATATCTGGTATGGGTGTGTTTGCGATGATAAATTACTAAGGGAACACTCCTAAGAATCCCTATCTGCAATAAGACAACTTCTTTAGTATAACTACATCCACAAAAAGAACTGCTTGATTTCTGTACTATAGCCAATATTCTGTAGTATGAACTTATTAAGTAGAGATAGCATCATATGTGCGGGATACTAACATAATTGTAAACCATTTTTGATTGCACTTTGAAATGTGCCTGTGTGTACATATACGTACACACATATAGAGACAATAAAGCTTACCAGTGTAAATGGGCTGACCATCTTAGGTTTTTCCCCTTTCTTCTGCTTCTTGTGTGCCTTGCTAAAAGAAGTGTGGTAGTTTTAGTGAATTTAAAAATGGACCACATTTTGCAGAAATACTAATTCAACATATTAATGCAGTTCAATTATATTATAATTATGAAATAATCTTACAGAAAACAGTTGTGTAAAATGAACACGATTTATTAAGCATTCTTGAGATGTTTCTATTTAAATCTGCAGCAATATAAGTAGCATCACGTCCTAACTTCTGTAAATTTAAGTCATGTTCTTCCCAGTACACCCCTTCAAGGATAAAATAACACCAACGGTGTTTGTGGTTCCACTATGTGGTCCGGGAAGTTGTGAACTAAAGCACTGTATAGATTTCAAAACAGAAGAGAGGAAAACTTCTGTACATAGTGGACGGGGAATAGATAAAATGTTCAATGTATGTAAAATGTTGATTCAATGGCATACTAAAAATATTAAAATAATTTTTAGCAGATGACATAAATGTATCCAATATTTTCATTCCAACATAATTTCTGTCATGTTTTAGATTGTTTTTCTAGTCAATACTGTGGACACTTAGTCCTTTAAAGGAAAAAATAAATAGCCCTTTTGCATGAAATAAATGTGCCAATCAATGCAACTCTTATGTTGATACAAAGCTTTCTCTTACTAGGTTTTCCTAGCAAAATAAGGTAAAATAAGATTTAAAATATGATACTCAATAAAATATAAACCGAAGTAATGGAGTCGAATAAGCATCAATACAGGATGTTTACTATATTTATGAATACTTACTGTTTGTCTTCAGATTCGTGATCCTGGTTGGATGCAGTGATCTCATGACTGTTTCTATCTGCAGTATACTTCTTTTCATCTTCAGAATGCATTTTAAATTTATTGAAGATATTTTCCCATAAAATACTATTTGACTGAGAAATACACAATCTTAAGCTGAGGACAGTAATCTCAACAATCATTTATTTGAAAGAAAAATATGGATACTTATTACAATCAATAAAGTTATTAATATCATGCAAATTGAATATTCATAATGTACAAGTATAAGCATACTGAAAGAAGTCCAGAAATTTAGAGTTTCCTTACAAACATTTATAGTCTGTATTTAGCCATTTGATAACTCTGTCATTCATTTAATGTCATTTGAATGATATAATATTTTCTGCAATTCAGCACGCATATATAAAATAAATGAGGAATTGAATGTTTATTTAAAAGAATATGCAGTTAATTGGATTTGTCCCAGTTTTAGTTATTAGTGAATTTATAAAATATCTCTGATTTAAAAAAAAAACCCCAAATTCTGACATACCATAAAAGGTTGTTCCCAGTTTGTGTCTACTCCTCTGAAAAATTAGTCAAACTGAAGCAGAATTAATATGGTTGAGGACATGCAGCATGATTGGACTTTGCTCCTCTTATGTAAGAGAGATATAACAAATAGCTTTTTCCTGGATTTTTTTACCACTCCAATAGCCTTGTTTATCTTGGATAGTAAAATGATTGTACTTTGGACTGTACCTCCCTTTTCCTAAAGGGAATAATACTAGTCCTTGAATGCATGCATATTTCATTATCATCTGGGAAAACAAGTCTGAATACTTTATTCTTCCACCAGAAAAAGTTCCCTGTTATAGCTACTGTTGTTTTCATTATGCCACTAAAATGAAAGGAATTCCTCTTTACCTTATTAGAGATGTTGCTGAATGCTCAATGTAGGTGTTGCACTTAAGGATGAATCCATTCTTGAAGACACAGTGAGAATGAAACCAGGTAACACCAAAACATTTTTTAATCTTTTGCTTTCCTTCCCATCTTCTAAGTCTAATCCAGGAAAACATTACCCATCTAGCATGAAAGAAAAGAGGATTTTACTAAAGTACGTATAGTTCCTCATTTGAGTAACTGCAGAACAGCAAGATGAGTTTTAGACTTGGTTTAGAAGTGTTTTGGAAATAGCTCTGGTCAGCAGAAATTTACCTAATTAGTATTCTGATTTTTGAATGCATGTCGATATTCTAAACTGTTTGAAATGGGCCATTTGTCTTATTGTCGAATGTACTGTTTTTATCAGTATCTGTAGGAATTCCTTCAGTAAAAATACCAAATATTTTAAACATTTAAATAAATTAGTTGCACTTCATAACCCTTATTTCAATGTATGTATTAAAGTAAACATGTTCAACACTTTTACAGCAGAAAAATTTATGAAAAATTAAATAAAAATACTTCTCCTGGAAGACAAGTAGGTTTATACAAATTTTTCTGTAGGTCTTCTATCACTTTACTCATACAAAATTTACATAATCTGATAATTACCCTGAAGGAATTATTTTTGTTCCTTTTTGTCATTCATGCCTATAATCTTAAAATGTTAGTAAAACAGTATTTTTGTAATGTTTTGGAATAGAGATAGTCTTATCAGATTGAGGATTACTTTAGGAAGAGTAGTTTAGCATTGCTAGTCAAGCGGAATATAAGTATTATATGTTTATCAAAAGTCATTGTGATATATTTGTAAAGAAGTCTATCCACAGCAGTTACTGGGAATACTGGGTTTTAACTTTAGTGCCTAAATGCTTTTCTGGACTTGATTTTAATGGACTGGTCCAATTATTTCAGTGGGAAACAAAAAAACTAAAGTAAAAATATTTAAAGAAAAGTCAATTGATTAAAAAAAAAAAGGAATAGTACATGCAGTTCTTTCACTACTGTTTTGCCTTAAACAGAAAATAGAGAAAATGATGAGATCTGTCAGGATGTTCTCTTATCTCTTTGCAATGTATTGATGCTATTGCAGTGCAATCATGATAAGAAATGCAAATAGAAATAAAACAGAAGAGCAATTTTTACCAGAGTTTCTCTTGTCTGCATACAATAATGCAAAGAAAATTAAGGCATCTGGTTTTATCACACTAGGAGCTGAAGCAACTAAATTGATATTAAAAAGTGGGAAAATAGGGGAACGACAGTATTTTATATCTACGAAGTACGATATAAAATTCTGTAACTTCTCTATAGCTTCTGTAGTTTGTTCATTCTCATAGCTCCACAATTGCAGTGAATTTGAAATCAGAGATCACTAAATCTTTCTTCTAATCTCTTGTATCTTGTTTAAAAGTGATAATTTGGGTGAGAATATATAATTTCAGCCCATATTAAATCAGAGATTAAATCTGTAAAATAAACCAAAAACAGAAGAATCTGAGACATCACCACTGCACATTACCTCAGTATATTAAAAACGTGTAGGTGAACATAGTAGCTGATTCACAACCAAAGATGTACAAAACTACCTAGAAAAAATGTAGGTGCCAGTCAATCTAATCCAACAGGAAATACTTTCTCATCCAAAGTCTGGTGACTGGTTTTGCCCTAAATACATTAGCAGGATTCATGAAGTCAGTATTTGAAAAATACTGTCTTTCCTCAGATCAGTTATTTGGTTAAATCAACATCTTACCCTCAGCTTTATCCAATCTTTTATGTCACCAAGGGTGAAGTTTTAATTCTATAGGTCAAAGATTTGAAGCATTAAATCTTGTATAGACATTCTCTGTATCAAGTAGACATTGACTAGATGCTAAGATGTCTTGAAAGTAGAGTGTCTTGATCATTCAATAATTCAAGACGAAAGAAAATTTTTTTTTTCTGCTTCTACTTACTAGTCACAAAATTTCTCACAGAAGAGGGATTTAAACAGAGATGACCAATCTATGACTTTTGAGCTATTTAAGGCTCGTAAGCAATTTAAAATTCCTTCTCAAACCAGTTTGTTATACTATGATTAGAAGAAGCAGAGAACTGGTAATATGGGAACTGTTGGACAATTCAACAGTTCAACAGAAGCAAGCAAAAAATGGCTCATAAGTTTCATCCACCTAGACCGTCTGAAGCTCTGATACATGTCTATTTCAGCCCTATCCAAAAGTGGATCAGTAGAATTTTATGAAGATAATGACAACTGCAATTCAAAGAGCAACCTCTGCTGAGTAAATGTTTTTAGAGATTTTAGCCAGCTGAAAATCCTCTAAAGTGACATATCTGGTCAGGTGAGTTGCCCTCATCTAAAGCAAAGCCTGTATGAGAGGAAAACTCATTTTACATAAAAAATTGCAAGTGGTCCTAAGTTTGTTACACCTATTGGCTAACTGCTTCTATGCTCCATTTCCCCTCACAGACATTGTTTAGTTGCAGATAGAACAATAGCTCTTGGATATTACAATTTCTATGAAGCTCTGCATCATAAAATATATTTTCTATGTGAAAATACTTAGATAGATTCATAAGGTTTACTCAATCCTCTCTTTATTAAGATAGTAGCCAATTTCCCTTTGCCTGACGTAATTTTATTGTTTCTGCATTATATTCACAGATCTTCTTTAGAATTTTATGCATAAATACTTTTTACATATTTGAAAGATGATCATAGGCCCCTTGAAATGTTCTCTCAACATTAATTCTGTAGACTGAAGCATAGTTCCCTTCTCTTATGTTATAAATGTTAAAAATGCATGGTTTGAATAATCTCTCTTGGGCACTCCAGTACAATGAGAGATTGTATTGGCACAATAAACTAAACCTTAAATCCTTCTTTGAGCCATTCACCAGACTTTTCAGTATAACTCTATTATGTAAGTTGTAGTTTCCATGATCATAATAATTTTTGGACTGTAGTTAAGTTAGGTATATACAGATCATCCTGTACTGTACTCACTATTAATGATTTCAGACTTTTTCCATGTATTTAATTATCTAAATTGACTTATCCAACCCCTTTCTTGTGTCAAAATGTCTTAATATTTTATTAACAAACTGATCATGAGAGTTGAGTTTCTGAAACTGGAGAAAAAGGCATTTGAAAAATAGGGCTCTCAGGTTTTGTGGTGAAGTTTCAACTACTTATGCTTCTAAAATATAATTTATGTTGAGAAAATCTCATCCCACAAATCACACATTGGATCTATGCATTTTTTTATCTGATGCTGGCCACATCAATTTATACATGATATTGTAACTACTGACACAGAAACGTTAATCTAACTTCGACAGCAGAGACAAACTGTTGTGAAGGCATGATGCCTTCAAAACTTTATAAACAGTATCAAGAAAAGCTAACCTTTTTTCATGTACTTACTAGCAAAAGAAGTAAACAAGAGAAGAAACTGAAGCAAATACTTCAATGTCTGCATATATTGTGACCAGAGAAAAGCATACAAATTATTTTTAGTTCTATTTACTTTAAAGATGGAAAGTTGGATTTTCCAATAAGAGCCAGGTAGGCAAAATGTTGGAAAGGATTGCAGGAATTCTGTAATCAATGACATTCAACCCTGGCATAGATCAGAGCACCTGTGAAGAACCTCTGATTTATGGTACTAGGAGAACTCGTGTTCTATTTTAGCAGCCTGTTAATCAGAGCTGGAAAAGAATAATACTCTGTAAGGGAGTTTTTGGATATCATTCTATCCATGAGAATTGTCCTATATGAAGGGAATCGTTATACTGTCAGAAACTGTAAATTTTGTTTTCCTTTAACTATGCTGTATGCTCAGCTACAGGATAATGCCTATTGTAGTTGCTGGACGTTTTATTTTTCCTGGACGAAGCATGAGAACAGATCAAGTTAATGTAAGCATCAAGCTTCTGTTTGTGTTTAAAAGGAAAATCTATTCTGAAAAGCATGTTTTAAAATTACAAAACTCCACTCTTATTGTCTGTGGTTTGATTTGGAGTTAATTGTTTATTCCCATAAGGAGGAACTGTCACAAACTAATGTTTGTGAAATTGTAGTATGTTTGTGACTAGTTTCCTACTACTAATGTGCCAGTTTTCAGTTTTCAGGTTTACAAACTCAGTCCAGTTTCTGAAAATATAACTGTTACTTGCTGGGTAGCTGCATTTAAAATTATATTATTACTACAGTTAGAAAAACTAATTTAAGGAAATGTAGTACAGAACATTAGGGTTTTAAAAATTTTCAGGACATTATTTTACAAATGAAAACTGATGGGAAAAGATAAACAAAATTACTTTTTGTGCAGGTAGAAAACATTTCTCCCATTTAAATCTGAATAAAATATATAATACTACAACATGTCCAAATTTTGTCCTTGTAACTTTTCTAGGTAAGAATATGCCTGGTAACATTGTAACAGTACACATAATCCTTCCCTCACTGAGTAGCTTTGATTGGACAGCCACCTTTTGCCGCACACAAAGAGCCCTTTGTAAACTGAGTACACACAGCTTAAAAGTATTCAGCGGTTACTGATTAGTTACCATATATTACCACCTTTTGATAACATGAATTAATTAAATACTAAACTGAGTGTTGGTATGTTCAGTGCCCTGAAGCAAGAAACAGGAAAAATCTATGTTGGTCAAGATGTCCTCAGTGAGGTAGGGTAGAGCTGGTTTCCACTGCCCCTGGAATGGATCCTCATTGGGACTGAATTGCTGTCTTCCAAAGCCCTGCTTTTCCCTTAGGATTTTATTTCTTTTCATGATGATGTTTTTTAATCTTGAATCCCTAAACTGCTGCTTAACTCCATTTCAAAAGTCTTACCTCTCTCTGCAGTCTTTCTTACCTTGCAGAAGCCCATGTTATCAATTTTTTGCAGTTCTTGCTCCTAATTACACAATTTCCTCAAAAGTCTGAAAGATGGTCACACTTCTGTCTTGGACCACAGGCAGCTGAACACCTGAGAAACAAGGAAAGGAGTTTACAAACTCACAACATACAAAACATGTAACAGCATTAATAAATTTTATATAGAAGTCAAAGCTATCGACTTATTCCCTTGTACAATACTATTCAAAGACATATTTTCTAAATACTTGCATTCTATTCCATACTATCTGTAAAATTTCTAGATCGTACAGGAAATTATGAGAATGAAAAACCTCTCATTCAGCTTCTTTCCAGTAATACTGAATTTGAGTTTTTTTTTATTTTTATAGCTACTGTTCATTTTATGTGAAAGACATATAATATCAAAATGCCATCCTGTCCATCCTCCTTCCTTCAGATCACAAGTATTACATATTACATTCTTAACAGGTGTTTGAATTCTGTACCTCCATTGTTAGTTTCCAAAAGCAAAGATGGAGAACTTCAGACTATCTGAACTACTAGACTGAGGTTTTTTGGATGTCTAACATGAACTGTCCTTGAGATAAGTTAGACCAGTTACCCCTTCCCTGTCCACAACAAATAAGAACTTCTTCCACTTCACTTTGCAGTACTTTCAAATTTTTAATGCTGCTTTCACAAGTGTTGCCTGTCCTCTCTCGACAAAAAAACCCAACAAAAACAAAATCCCAAAGCAAAATAAGCAACACCATCCTCCCCCTCTTCCTCCCCACTCAGTTCCTCTAACTCCTCTAGGCAGAATTGGTGCTATTGAGCTCTGACTTTACTATCCTCTGGACACAAACAAGCCGGAAAACTAGGGGTTATTTCAATGATAGGCAAATATTATTAATTTCTGCAAGTAATTTGACTTCCATTTTCTGTAGCAGTATGGAAGTATACTTACTTACTTTATTTGATCTTAGACGTTGGATTTTGTTGCTGTGGTGAAATAATAAAAAATAATCACTTCATCTCACAAGACATTGATTACGGCACTGTGACCACATTTTGCATGTTAGTCTTTAACCACAGTCTTTGTTCCATAGTCTTTAACCATAGTATTTTTGTTCCTTTTTGATGTTTACTGGAAAACAAATGATGGTGCACTCTAAGGTAAATGAGTTTCTACAGGCAATTGGATACAGTCCAGACACATGTTCACAAACAAACAGCCATAACCATAGACAGTAGAGGTAATACTCCCGCAGGTCATTTCTGCTTCCCGAAACATCTGCCACGTGCCACACCACTGCCTTACATGTCAACACCAATGATGCCTGACAACAATCCAGGGAGACTCGCCAGGAAGATTCCAGTTATGATATCAAGATATGTCTGCATGTGATCGTTTTGCAAGAAACAGTTCTAAAGAGACTGAGGAAATAACTCTCTCACCATGCAGGATTTTAGCTATCAGAAAAATAGATTTCTCTATTTTGTGGCCAGCTATATTGTGGCTACAGTAACTGAAAAGGCAATTACCTACTGTCTTTCTAGTGACTCAGAGTAGATGCTGTAATGTCTGATTAATCTACCTGCATCTTCTCTTAAGTCCCCATTTCCCTAATTCCATTAAGGCTCTTTAATCTCAATTTCCATAAATTCATCATAAGATCATTGAAATTATTTTGATTGCAACAAAGTTTATATCTCTATCCACAGATATTATTCTTGTTAAGGGAAAACCAACATTTTCCCATACACTTCCCACTGCAACTTGAATTTATCAGACTTTCGCCTTGCAAATCCAGATTTCAGGGTGTTTTTCTTATTTATTTCTTACTGATGTCTAAGTATAAACCTTGTGTAAAAGTGACATAACATATTAAACAGTAATGCAGTCAGAGAAACTTAAGAAGTGCTAATCATGGCCAAACTCAAATGAGTAATATTAGTAAGTTCAGACCTTTCTGCCAAGAAACAGAAGAAAACACTCATACAAGATATTTAACTAATCAGCGAGCCTCAGAGATCTTCTTCAATGTTCCTCCCCTTCCCTGTGAGGACAGTGAAATCATGATATGGTTTCCTACTTCCCAGACAGAATGGGAGATAAAGGCTGCAGGTCAGAGGCACAAGGACTGGCAGGTGACTCCCCAAAAAGTTGATATTCATTGAGACCCTTGAAGCGCAAGGCTTTGGACAGTGTTGCAACACCACACAATGATAATTGAAGGAACAAAGTGATTTCCGCTCATATTCCAACTTCCTCACTCTGCACTCTAGACATTCTCCTTTCTGACTCAGGCCTGTGTCATGATCTCCGTACAGTGTACATTCTGCTTGCATGCAATGACACGTGACCCTGTGTGAGTGCCATGATATGAAATGCAATTCCTTGATTTCTTTTTATAGTCAACAATAAATAATGAATGATTAACAGCTCACTGATTGAATAAGGTGTTCAGAGCAGTCCTGTTTCCATATGACCACTCCCTGAGAACCAATGAGTTTTTTAGTATGGAAAATGTTCAAGGAAGCAACTCTCAGCTCATTCGAGTACCTAGTCAAACTGAGATACCTCCTGCTGTAAAAAGAAGTCTATTCTCCTTGTATTCATTGTATGCACCTGGCATACAAGGAATGCTGTTCTAGTAATAATTAGAGAACTTAAGGCAAATATCCTAAGCATCCAGAGATTTCCTGTGGGCAAGGTATGCTTATTAAATGCTACTGAGGTTCCTCAATGGGAGCATCCTCTGGGGTTCTTTGAATAGTCAGTGCTATGAAGCAGAACCAAATTTAGAAAACTGATCTTTTTTAAGTACGTCTGGTGAATATATATAGGACTTGGGATGCAAAAAAAGCCTTTTATCTATCCAACTGTCTGAAGTTGAAAAGACAGGTATCTGCTAGGGAAGGCAGGAGCCTCCCCTGGAAAACCCCGCCCCCTGAATTATTATAATTTTGAAATAAAGCGGCTTTCAGGCAGAGAACTTGCTTTTCCAGGCC
>VXBQ01012663.1:17513-33496 GCA_013400175.1 Phainopepla nitens
AAAACCACCAAACAAAAATAAAACCTGAAGAAAACCAAACTTTGTAAGGTGAGCCTGGCAGCTCCAGTCGTGCTGTCCCTGGCTGCTGGAGACAGATCTTGGGCACACGGACCTGCAGGGCAGGGACAGGGATGAGCTCCTGCTGCTGGAGCACCAAAGGGTTTCAGGTCTGCTCTGCCAGGACTGGGCCAGCTCCTGCTTTCAGGAATTAATGCACCAATAAGGAAAGGACAACAAGGCAGCACGCCGTGGTGGCACAGAGAACCCTTGTGCTGGCACAGCTTTTACCCAGCGTTTAAAGCAGGGCCGTGCTGCCCCTCCTCTGCCCGGCACGAACCGCTGCTGCTGGGCTGTCAGCCGAGCGGTCACATCTCAGACCTGCCGCAAACACGGGAAAACTGCTGCCCTCCTAAAGGGGCTCCTAAAGCAGCTCCCGTCGGGGTTACACGAAGATGAGCCCGGCATACCATGGTAAAAACTCATTTACGCCAAACTCCTCCAAGTGCCAGAGCTGCAGTGCCAGAGGAGCAGCGCAGCCAGCCCCGAGGGATGGATCCTGCAGCCCTGCAGCCCTGCAGCCCTGCAGCCCTGCAGCCCTGCCACCTGCACTCACCCGTGCCCGCTGCAGCCCTGCAGCACCGCCAGGCACTGCCACCTGCAGCCACCCGTGCCAGCTGCAGCCCTGCAGCACTGCCACCTGCAGCCACCCTGCCAGTTGCAGCCCTGCAGCCCTGCAGCACTGCCACCTGGACCCACCCGTGCCAGCTGCAGCCTGCCAGCCCCTGGCCCCTGCTGTGGGACTGCTGGGAATGACAGGGGGACAGGGGGACATCGCCTGTGGAAAGCTGAGAGCTACAGCCGAGCCTGAGACGCAGCCCCTGTGAGAGCCAGGGCCCTGCAGGCAGCCTCTGCTCCGAGCTCCGACCCGTGCCAGCTGGAAAGAGCTGCAAAGAGCTGTGTCCGGAGACATCACAGGGGGCCCAGGAAGGCTCTGGGCTGTTTCCCAGTTGCCTTCTGCCCCTGTGCAAGCAGCCGGGGCACAGGGGACTGAGCTGCTGCCCCCTCTCCTCCCGCAGCGTCCCCTCTGCTGCTCCTCCCCACAATCACGGGCACGGCAGGGGCCCAGAGCAGAATCCCCGGGGCTCTGGCAGCCCCTGCGGGGTTCTGGCAGCCCCTCCGGGGTTCTGGAGCAGCGTTTGAACGCGGTCTGTCCCTCTGAATCCTGTCCTGCTGCGGTCCGCCCCCGCGCTCCGCGGCAGAGCCATCCCCTCCCGCTCCCACCGCGCTCTGCAGGGCTCCGCAGGAGCAGCAGCTGTCACCGCTGAGAGACACCAGCAGGATCAACACCACATGGAGAACTTCTGTGGGCAAACTGCAGAACAAGATCATCAGCATTACCTTCACGTCGTTGTGATTCCTGAATGTACTGATCTCCAATTTAAAAATAAGCCTCGCGATGAAAATAGAATTTGGCAACAAGATTTAGCTAAAAAATGATATGTTGAAATGGGAGAAAAAAAAAAGCTGTGAAAACTTTATTTTCCTTTACTAAGAAAAGAATCAAACGACAGGAGATGTGCCTTGAACAGCAGCGGGCTGCAGAGCACAACGAGCAGCACATTAACACTCCAGGGATGATGCTGTGCCTGCACAAACAGGACACTGCTGCCGTTGTCATCAAAGGAAATGGGGGAAAAGACCCCCACTGACACCAAAAGTTGGTTACCTCGTCCTAAGAGCAGTCAGACCTCATTATGAACACCAATATGTCTATAAAAATAAAAAATAATTTAAAAAACAATACATGTTATTTTAATACAGAAAAAATCTTCATTAACTCTCAGCACAGAGAGTTACAGCTGCACTGCACTGTTCAACCAATACGTGTCCTGAAATATTGCAATGATGGAACTCCCAGTCCTCTGCTCTAAACACCTACACAAAATATCGCAGTTATAATGAGCCACAGAAAAACTGTGATGTCAAAAAAATCTATGTCCTCTCTCCTAGGAATGCAGTACATGATTAGAAGAAGCTATGCCCACAAAGTTGATCAAATAAGTGAACATATATTGGAAATTTCTTTAAAGTTGCTAGTTAGAGAGATTTCTTTACAAGAAACTACTCAATCGTTTTACCTGTCACACATCTGCTAAACTGGCGATGTGGTCCAAACAGAAACCACTTTGCTGGAGTTCAGTCACTTGGTTTTAATGAGTTTCTGGAGGAATGGGGATGGATTTTGGTGCCAGCCACCGTTCAGCCTGACACTGCAATGGAAAATCAGCCTGAGAGATGGGGCTGTCCCTGCTCTGGGGAAAGTTAGCACTCACACAAGGGAGCAGGAGACAGAAGCAGGGACAGACAAGGAAGGAAACCCAGCACTGAGATCCAGACCTACTTTCTCAGCTGAGTGAACTGAATACTTCTGCATTTGAGAGCACAGACATGCAGTAATATGCTCTGGTGAGGATAAAGGAAATAACGTGCTCTGTTAATAGAATAAAAGTCAGAGATCCCTTTCAACCCATATTATTCTTTGATCCTAAGACATTAAATAAATAAATTGGAAGCAACTACTGTTTAGGGAGAAGAACCACTGGACTGTAGATTTTTAGGACAAAATACCCAGCTCTTAACAGAAAAAATCTGGTGCACTGAGAGTGGGTGGTTGCCCCAGTAACACTATACCATGAAAGACAGCAGTGACCCTCCCTGTGAAAAATAAAATGCCTTAAAACTATTCTGGGGACCTTAAAAAGCCGCAGGAGAGATTTCTCCTCATCTATTAGAAAGACAAGAGAGAGCAGCCAAAGCTCTGCAGCAGGGGCTGGCACGTGGCAGCCTCAGGACTTCACCACGGGGTCTCTCTGTAGCCTCACATATTAATGGTTCCTTTATCATCAGCTGAACAGCTGAGAAGTGTTTAAAAAGGGTCCAGAGCAGCTAAGTGTGGGACACAATCAGTCTTATCTGTGTAACTGCACTTGAACAAGAACTCATCCTTGTGAGGATGAGATGCAGAGACAAGCTCAAAATCTAATCACGACAAACAAAATTGTTTAATCAGTGGTGAATTTTCAATCAAAAATCAGGGTTCCCCTCAGTCAATGACATTTTTTGCATTCAAACCACAACCACACTTTAATGGAGACTTTTTACTTCTCTCTTTCAAAAGCTCATACTTACGCACAAGCTTATCTTTAAAAAATGGGAAGAGAAATCAACAAGATGCAGTAATTATGAGAGAATTGCAGGCTTCCATTTCACATCTCTGGCAGGAAATAGAAGACTAGAGACAAAATTAACAGAATAATTTCCCAAGCTCAATAGTCATTGATAATTATATCTAATAGAGAGGGTTATCCACAGATTTTTGTGCAACATCAATAAACTGGAGATATTAGAGAGAAGGAACTTGATATAATCAGCTAAAAGCCTTTAGCTGGATTTTGAAAGTTCAGAGGAGAAAGCATGATAATTTTTTGAACCTCCAGATGAACTTTAGAGTCCTCTGCTCTCAGTGAAAGCGGCAAAGTGAAGGCAGAAAACCAGACATGCACTCGAGAAGGAAGAGATGCTGAATTCCTTCTGGAATGGCAGCAAAGCAGAACTGCCTGTCTCAGGCTGTGGACACAGAGCTCCCCTGGGCACAGCCTGGCTGCCTGTGCTGCTCCAGCCCTGGCGCAGCAGGGAGGGCTGGGGGAGCCCCAGCAGGAGCAGCCCCCGGCTGCAGGATGCACTGAGGAGCCACAGCCTCAGGAAACAAGCAAGGAGCGTTTTCAGCATGGTCCTATCTCCAGACCTGGGACCAAACCCTCCCCAGGGCTCTCCTGTTCCCCCAGAAGGACACAGCCCTGCCTCAGCTGTGAGACCTGAGGGTGTTTGGCACCCTCCCATCCCAGCCCTGAGCCCTGAGCCCTTCCTCCTCCTGCCAGGGGGGATAAAGCAGCTCTTGGCCGAGGGCAGGGACACAACACAGCCCAGCCCAACGCAGCACACTGCAAGAGCTGAAGGAGAGCACCAGCACCCTGATAAACCTCATTAATCCAGTCACTTGGGCAAATGTGCTTGAGGAATAGTATTTGGTTAACAAGGAATACCAGATCTGGTCAGCTGTTGTCCATTGGAGAGGCAAATGTAAAATTTACTGCTTCCTAAGTGACCTTTCATTAAGGACCTCAATTAGCTGATTTGTGAGAACAATTACAGTACAACTGCTGAAATCAATAAGCACTTTTCAGAGCAGACAGATAGATTTTATTTTCTTGCCCAGCTTCCATTTACAGAAGCCAAATGAGGCTATCACTGGAAAATCCTGTAAACCCTCAGAGCTCCATAGTTAAAATCCAGTTAGAAGCTGAAATTCCTCCCTTCATTCAGCCTCTTGCCTTGCCAGGGCAAGACTGTGGGATGTTTCTTAGCATCTTAGAAAGGGCTATCATGGAATTAGGTGGTTTTAAGGGATTCTGATTAAACTCATTCATCTCTGAAGAGATGGAACAGAATCAAAACCAAATCCTGGGAACAGCATAGTTGTGGAATGTAAATGCGTATCAGGTGAAAATTAGGATCCCTACACAGCAGCCTGAAAAGTCTCAAGTCGTACCTGGCAAGTGCCCACTTCTGTGAGGTTTCATTCATTGCAGCAAGGAGAAGAAAAGCAAGGAAACCATAAGCAAACTGAACGAGACCTCAAGACCTTCCTCACTATCCTCAAACCATGAGGAATACACCCTAACTCAGGAATTACTCTCATGTTCTTTTTGAGTGCCATTTTTCCCTTGCAAAGAGAATTCCTGGGACTCCTTTTGGCTGACTATGGCTGAGCTGTGCCTCAATGACTGGAATGTGCAGGGCTGGAGTGGAGGCAGCAGCCAGCTCCTGCAGGGGGGAAGCTGTGCCCAGCTGGGGCTGTACTTCTGGAACAGAACTTTCACAATGAACAGTGTTCATGTGGAATTTGGAGAGCCCAGCAGGGAGTGGGTCCTCACTGCTCAGTCCCTGTGTGAATATAGGATCTGTACAGGGTATCACCATGATTTTCCCTGACTCCCTTTAATTCTCTATTCACATGTGGAGTAATATACTTGTAAATATGATTCCTTATGTTTTCTATAACAACGCCAGACAGCCATTTGGGGTGGGGATACTTGCAGCTGGCAGCTCTGAGCTCATTGCACACTGCTTCAGGCTGAGCCTTTTGCAGCCCAAGTTGTTATTGTGAAAGGCACTTTGCCCAGAGCAGCTGCCTTGGCTTCTGCACCGTCAAGAAATGCTGAAGGTGGGATAGGAACAGGCTTTCAATGCATAAAGATCCTTCCCAGCTATAAATGTTCAGCAACCACAAGATGAATTCATGAATGAAATGACATTTCTGTATCCAGGGCTGTATTTCTAGGAAACTACCGCTTAGCATGAGGTGTGTGCAGGCAGGCAGGAGCTTCCCAGGCAATCCCCTCCCTCCAGGTCTGCTAGCCCTTGGCACCCTTCCTGGGCTGCATTCGAGAGCAGGCTTACACCATCTGGGCTTTAAAGAGTGAGTGAAGCTGTGCCTGAAGGACCTGAGATGGTGTTCTGGGCTGGAAATGACACAGCAGGAAAAACCTGGGTGCATCTCTGAATAATGGATGATAAAAGGCCAGCAGTGTCATTTGAACACATCAGTCACAGTCAGCTCATCACCCCTGCCCAGGCTGGGTGGCAGAGCCCTGGGGAGCCCTGCAGCTCCTGTGCCAGCCTCTGGTGTTTGCTGAGCCCTGCAGCAGCGGGAGGGTGCATGGGGCACCCTGCCCACCCTCTGTGCCAGACCCCAAGCTGGCTGCTCACAGAACAAACGGATGTGCAGGGCTCTCCTGAGGCCCCTGCGTCACCCACGAGGCCCTGCAGGCCCAGTGCAGCCCCTTGCCCACCTTCCAGGTCAGAAATGCCAGAATCCAGGCTAAGGTTGCTGATGGCAGGCAAACCAGAGTGCCCGTGGCCAGCAGCTCACCACAGGGTGACCCCTGCTCACATCCTCTGCCTGCCTCAGCAGCACAAGTCAAGCATGGATTAGATCCAGCCTAACTGTTAAAGGGAAGTGAATAATTCACCTGCTCAGCTCTGCCCAGCAGAGCCTGAATCTGCCTTCCTGCAGGACAACCCCTGCAAGCTGAGCCATGATATTTGTGTAAAAGAGCCATAAATAACTGAAGGTGTTCTCAATTTTGTTATTAAAAAGGGGGGGAAATTCACAAAGCACTGATCTGATATGGTGATAAAATCCAGGAAACTACAAGGTCAATGAAAGCAGTGCAAACTCAGGATTTTCTGAGCTGGCCAGTGCACTGGAACAGGGACAGCTGTGGAACAATTTCTGTGGAAATTGCAGCTGGAACTGCACTGCCCACCCTCACAACATGGCTGTGGCTCTGCACAGAGAGCAGCTACCCAGCGTGGAGTGCTCAGCTTTAATCTGCAAGTTACAGCACGAGAGTACCAGCCAAACTAATGGCTTTCCAAGCCTGAACTAGGAAAAAAAATGCTGGTTTCTTAATACATGGCAAGAGAAGGATGAAAAAAGAAGGCATTTCAATTATTATATAGACACATCCATCTCTTCATACTCAGACAGGACTCCTCTAGTTTTGTTCTAGACCTAATTAGATTTTAAATGAGATTCCAGCACCTCTAATAGCTTATTCTGATTGTTCTTTTTATATCATGCAGGCACTGAATATTCATTGTGTTCATATGATTAAGTACCAAATCAATAGATATGACTAGTGGACCTGTTAGAATTCATGCTTTGCTTTATAAATAAAAAGAAAGAACTCCTATCTGATATGGAGTTCAGCCTCCCTCTTTGAAGAGTCGCTGTGACTGACATGGCTGGTGATCACAAAGAAAATGGGAGAGAATGAGTAATTTAATGAAACTGCTGAATTTAGGATTAAAGTAACCAAAAGAGACTGTTACAATATCAGATGAGTTTCCAAGGCTTTATCCTGGAAAAAGAACAACGTGACTTGAAACAAGTGCAAAGGGTCACTGCTCCTAAAGCAGCAGACCCTGGGATCTGTGCCCTGGTAATGGGTGCTTGGGTAGCAGCAAGGGAAGGACACAGCTGACAGGGCCCCAGCCAGCTGTGCTTATGGAAAACAAGTCAATGGGGAAAAGAGAAAAAGTGTTTTTCCAAGTACAAATCACACTAAGGCAAAGAAAAACTCACTCTGTCTTCCCAGGGACGAGAGCCTCTCAGCCCAGCAGATGAAATGAGGGAAACCTTTGGTGATATTTCTGTTCAAGTGCACTGCTAAGAGAGATGTTTTCCAGCCCTCTGTCTCACAGCAGCCCCTTCCCAGCAGAAGCCCCAGGAACCTCCCCAGTGCCACTCACTGCTCCTTGCCTGCCCTGCAGATCTCTCCAAGATTTGTGAGAAGGAAATTGTCTCATGCTTGCACAATGCCCTGCAGAAGTTGGACCTGATCTACAAATCAGATCATTACAGCATGACTCACCACACAGGAATAAATGCAATTTAGGGTGGCTTGATTGCAAAAATCAAATTAACATAAGCACTCTGGGTTTTTATTGAATGCCAAAGGATGTTCCAGCAGCAAGGGAAACATGGCACAGGGAATTTTGTCAAACACACACTTTAAATCACCTGCAAAAGTTAACCAAAGTCTTATTGCAAACCTATGAGGAGGATTTATGCAGCCTACAATGAGAGAGGTACCCCAGAGGGAAGGCTCTGGAATATTTTTCATTACCGCACCAGCACGGGTTGGCACAGAGAGCGCTGCCAGCGCTGTGAGTCAGCACTCCCCTGAGCCCCAGGCCTGGCACTGCCGGGCACTCTGAGCCCGGGGGGAGCCGCTCTCGGCTCCCAAACCTTTCTGCAGTGGGGACAGGAACGTGCTGCCCCTGACTTCAGGCACTGCTGCTGCTGCTCCGAGGCCGAGGCGCTGCTGCGGGGCCCATCCCTGCCCAGGACTCAGGGCAGGACTGGCTGGGCCTGCGGTGGGATCCCCTGGCCCCCACGGCGAGCCAGCCTCGCCCCGGCTCTGGGATGGCCTGTGCAGGTTCACCAGTTTGCTTTAAACCAGAACAGAACAGCCAGAACCTAACACCACAGTGAGCCAGCCTCGCCCCGGCTCTGGGATCTCCTGTGCAGGTTCACCAGCTTGCTTTAAACCAGAACAGAACAGCCAGAACCTAACACCACAGTGAGCCAGCCTCGCCCCGGCTCTGGGATCTCCTGTGCAGGTTCACCAGCTTGCTTTAAACCAGAACAGAACAGCCAGAACCTAACACCACAGTGAGCCAGCCTCGCCCCGGCTCTGGGATCTCCTGTGCAGGTTCACCAGCTTGCTTTAAACCAGAACAGAACAGCAAGCTGCCAGTGGGTCATTCATACCCAGAGAGGAGCTCAGTACCTGAGCTGAGGGGGCTGCCTGCCCTACTGAAAGCACCCAGGTGCTGCAGGAGCCTCCTCCAGCCCTCCCGGCTGCACCTCTGCATGCCATGCAGGCAGCCCTGTGTGCAGCAGCCCCTTCCCCTGCACTTCACCCACAGATCCACAGACCCCAGCCACAAAACTGCCTCAGAACTGGTTCATCTCTTCCCTCCCCACAGCCCTAAAGAACCACTGTGGAACCAATATGATGGGGGGCAAAAAGGGATTTCTCCACAAGGAGAAAAGAACCAAACCCAGATTCTTTTGGGTAACTGAAAGAGCCATCAACATCTGAAACACAAAAATCACAGGCTTTCTGGGGAGAATCAACATTTCTTCCAAAGGGCAGAGCCAGAACAGCCCAAAAAACCACAGCCAGTCCTGCAAGATCTGAAACACCTCATGAAAGCAAGGATTCCCAAAGATGCTTTTCTCCCACACTGCACTCCCAGCAGCAGCCTCACACGTGCCACCATGCTGAGGCACTGGGTGCTGAGGCACTGGGTGCTGTGCCACCAGGCTGCTGAGGGCAGGCAGAGCCCTGTCATGAGAGACAGCCCCCATCTGACCAGAAATACCAGCATGCCACCCACACAGCCCCCAGAGTCATGCTCAGCAGGGCCAGCTGCACTCAGGCTGTCCCAGGGCACAGAAAATGAGGGGGAAATGGGCACCTCCTTAATGCCTGGGCTTGTGGGCTTGGTTCCTCCCTGGAGGGTGGCTCTCTCTAGTGACAGTGGAGTAACAGATGACATCCTTCACTCCAGCTCCTAAACATCACAGCACTGCTCTGTGACATTGCTGCTCTCTACAAAACCTGTAGGAAATGCCCTTGTCCTGCAGAAAGCCCAAGGGATCAGCATGGCTCCTGCCCCAAGTCCTGACTAACCAGCCTGCAAGATGCCCTTCTCTCTCAGAACTTTTTCTTTGATTTTTCCCTGGTTCCTACATGGATTTTCACAGCACATTCAGTCCTGCTGTCTCCTCTGACAGCTCAATCCCATTTCTGGCCTGTTCCAAATGGAGTTTTGATTGAGCTGGGCTCGAGCAGCCCTGGCCATCTGCTGCTGTCAGGAAAGGGATGAGGCACCCCAGCCCCAGTGCCCACTCCCGAGGAGAGGCAGGGGCCAAGGTACACAGTCCTGCCTCAGAGCTGCCCTGCAGGCTCACCCCTCCATCTGCACGCTCCCCACCACGGCAGGAGCTCTGTGAGATGCTCAGCTCAGCCAATTAGTGCCAAATGTGGGGCCTGCTCTGCTTTGCATGCTCCAATACAGCAGAAAGGATTTGCTGCCACGGGTGAACCTGACATCCCAGGCAGGATAGTAATTACATACAAAATCCTGTTGCAACTCCCACTGATGCCTCTATTTCTGGAAAATGCTTAGCCTTGTTGCTTAATTCCCTGTCTTCCAGACAACTTAAGAGTGTGAAATTAAAACTACACAAGGTACTTTTAATCAGAGATCTACACCATGCCTTGCTTTAGATGGTGAAAACCAGTGCAATTTCATTTTCTCCTCAATTTGTACCAGTGGAGAATCAGGCCTATTAATATTATGTTAAATTATGCTTTCATCAGCTATTAACTGTCACACCATATCCAAGTCACTCCTGCTGTTAAACACTTTGGAAATGCCGACACAACCAGGATCCTGTGAGTCACCTCTTCTGCAAGGAATAGAAACTGGAACTCAGCTGGGGAAGAACATGCAAGGAGAGAGTGAGGGGTGCAGAAGGACAGGGGGAGAGGTGCCAACTCTGGTGGGACAAAATACCAAACAAAAAAAGAAAATTGCACTGCCTGCTACCCTAAGAAGAGTTAAGCAAGAGAGACTGAGGTGGGATTAGATACTGTTCATCTTTCTTCTGACTTCTGTTAAATTCAACTTGGTCTGATTATCACTTCAAGCAACAAAACTACTAAACACACTGAACCTCAGGGCAATAGGAGCATCTTACACACTTGCATCCTTGTGGGTGAAAAAATTTCCTTTTAAGTCTGTCAGGGTTTCTAATTACACCTCCCAGCCTGTTGATTGAATGTTCAGGGAAATTAGCACTTTAAGGCAGGAGTTTGTATTTGCAGAAAAGGCTGAATTTGTTTCCAGCAGCTCTGATATTTGCCAGGGTAAAGTTTAATGACATTAGGTCTTGCACAAGGAATACCTTCCTGTCTTTTGCGTGTGCTGATTATAAATGGGATGGCTCCAGTGAGGTTTGCCTCTGCTGTTTTATTTCAGGGTATTCTCCTGAAAAGCTGCCCCGTGTTCTCAGCTCTGCTGCTGCTGGCAGCTCCTCATCCACCCATGGTGCAGCTCAGTCCCTGCTGTCTTTGGGACAAGCAGCTCCACGTCCAGGGATCCTGCTGGAGCCAGGCAACTCCTGAACCCTCTTTGTTCTTGACTTGCCTGTGAGCGTGAGGAGTGCAGGGGCAGAAAGCACACTGAAGAGAGTGACAGCTCCCAAATGGCTGCCTTATCCTCTCTGACCTTTCCTGCCTGGAAATCTTCTTTTGGGGCTGCAGAACAGCCTTGCTGCTGAGCCATGCCCAGAAATAGGGCTCTTATCTCTGCAGGGCTGCTCTCACCTTCTGGACGTGACCTGTGGGGCCAGCACGGCCTCTCCCCTTCAGGAGGCAAGTTTCCTTATCAAAGTAATGCTTTGCCCTAAGAAGTCCTGGAAATTTCATTTCAATTTGATGTAGATATTGTGCTTTCTTCTTTCTGACTGTGAAAGGTTTGAAGGGGGTTGTGATGGTGCCTCTTCCCCAGACCTGTGTCGTAGAGGAGAACTAAACAAGCCCCATCCACACAGACAGGCTGCACTCCCTCTCCTCCTCCTGTGGGTTTTCAGCAAGCAGGGGAGTGCATGGGCTGTGCTGGCAGCTGCTCCCCGATCCACTCTCATTTCCACATTTCCAGACCTGCTCCTGGGCTAAATCCCACATTTCCCTTGCTGCCCTGAGGGAAGGGAGATGAGCAGTGCTTCTCTCCCTGTCCTTTTCTCCCGAGTGCCCTCTTGGCCCAGCAGGGCAGGCAGAGGGGCTGGACCTTGCCTTCCCACTCCTGCCTACGTTTTTCCCAGTCACAAGAAGGAGTTTGTTGGGGTTTTTTCCACTCTCAGTGGTTACCACTAAGTCTCACAAATCAGCACTCTGTTCATTTGGTGGATCTGTATCTGTGCTGGTGTTACAAATTAAGACCCTGTGCTGCGAACCACACTTCACTACACAAGTGCTAATACAGTGACTGTGCTGTGAGAATGCTTTCCTCTGACATGGGAAATTAATTTATTTATTGGTAGAAATCAAAACAAACCACTTTGAAGTGGAAATATTATTGTGCCCTTTAGATTTTTCTTTGATGAAGCCTACAATACTATTCCTGTTAACCATCTGTTTAAATCTTAATTAAATGGTGTTGCCACATGAAAAACAGTCACATCATCCTCTACAATACAAGGGTCTGTAATTGTTCCAAAACAAAAATACTGAAGTTTAAAAATCATGTCTCCTCTATCACCAGGATTTGTTGTGGTTGTAAATTATTTTTAATTTTATTTGAGGAAGCACAAGTTGTAATGACTCTTCGTGTGTTTGTTATAAAATGTTTCTGTGTGGCAAAGAGATCTGCAAATATGAATTGCTTTTTCTTTGATGAGTGATTTCAAATTACCATTTTTTTTTAAAGTCTTAGCAGAAGTGATACTCCACAACTGGACCAGTTCCCTCAGCTTTTCCCAAATGTCAGCATTCTTCACCCCACAGTGGCTAACAGAGAAAGAACCTGGAAGTTTGCAGCCAAAGGGACAATGACTATTTCCAGTCCTCTTAGTTCACCTGCTGAAGCAGCTTCCTCCCACAAGGATCATATGTAGGGACTTCCCCAGCACAGGTGCACAGGAAACATTTTGGATAATTTAAAATAGGGTTCAAATCTCTGTGGCTAGAAATAATTTGATTCTCAGCCTCTTCTTCAGAAACTGCAGCACAGAAATTTGAAGGAAACATTAAAGGCAGGACTTACTGATTTAAATGGTTTTGACAGCAGGTTTTATCTGCTTTTCTGAAAGTACCCCCAGGCAGAAAGGTTATTCCTTTATTCCACAGCAGAAGAAACAACATATCATTACCCTTTCCTTCATTTGTTTCCTGGAAATAATTTATGCCAGTGAGTCACCACCCGTGAGCTTAATATAATCACACAACTTGCCAAATGGCCTCTTCCAAATAGAACTCAACTTTGTGCCACAACAACTCTGAAATACATTCTTGTCTCTATAAAAAAGCCCCCAATTTTCTGAAGCAAAGCCAAAGTTGTCTCTATTTGTCCTCCTCCTCTTCCAGGATTCTCATCTGAGGCTAACTTAAGAATTTTGAGTCAAACTTTGCTCTCACATACACCCACCTAGAAACTCTCCACCACACCACAGCCTCGAGCTGCCTCCTGGACAAAGCAACAGGGGGCACGGAAAGGAGAATGGGATGAATTCTTGTTTTTGTGGCCACTGCTGTGTGAGATCTTGCCCTGAGGAGCAGGGAAGGAGAAAAGCACCCATGAACAGAAATCTCCCTCCCCACAGCACCTCTGTGTCTCCAGGCCACAGGGCCAGAGTCCTGCTGGACAATCCCTGCTCTCCCTGACCCAAACCCAGGGGTTTCTTTTGCTAAACAGAGGCAGTTCTGTGGCATTTGCCTGAGGGATGCCGAGATAAACCATAAAGTGCCTCCACCGAGAACACAGCTGCAGGGAAATGTCCCCAACAGCTGGATCTGTGCTGCCTTCTGAGGCAGTGCAGCAATAAAATGAGGAGACCTCTCCCTCTCAGCTGCTCTGGGGTTGCTGTTTGCAGACCAGAAATCTCACAGCAGCATCAGGAGGGAGTAAGGCATGGCCACATCTCCGATTCCATCACGGTTCAAAATTCCTCTCCACGTGCACAGAAGGAATTCCTCCCTCTCAAACGAATCACCAGCAAGTGAGTGCCTCCAAGTCAGGCTGGAAACAAAGCTCAGGCAAAGGAGACTGTCCCAGTCCCTGAGCGAGCTCTCTGGGATCCTACAAAACTGATTTCTCTGATCCTACACAAGTGCTCCCCTCCCAGCTGCAGGATGGGCCTGGCCCTGCGTGTCCTTCACCTCTGCTGGTCTGTGAGAAGTGGCACAGGGACATCTGGGGACAGCAGCAATGAGCTTTTCCTACATTAAGCTGTATATTAAGGTGGAAATTTGCAACCAGCATGACGATGTGCATGCTAAATTTCCCCCACCAAAAAGTAGCCATTTGATGAGAACTGGAACTGCTACAATGGTGACAATATAAAGCCATCTTATCCACTGAAATGACACAGGGATGGCTCAGATTCTCACACTGAGCAAGCAGTGGTGGCTTGGAGCATACAATGAAAGCAACATTTGCTTCTCAAAATGGATTTGTTTTCTTCCTGAGATTAAGTCAGTACCCAGAACATGTGCCAGTGTTGCAGGCAAAGTCCAGCTTATAAGAACCAAGTGGTCACCTAGTAACAGAATAATATTGTAACCCTGCTTTAAAGTACTTGGCTGAACATAGCAGCTACACTTCAGCCTTTAGAAAACACTGTTTTTTCTTATTACAATGCCCTGGAATCACTGGGCTGACTTCAGCCTCGATTGATATTCCAATCCCATGCACACCAGCCTTTCGAGCTGGCCTGACACCAATTTGGAAGTGTCGTGCCTGAGCCAGGCTAGGGAAGAGCACCCACTCCCCCAGGAGCTGCCCTGGCAGCCACAGTGCTGCCTCAGCTCTCCCTGCTCACAATGCTGATTTCTCAACCTTGGTGGTACATGGAATATGATAAAAATAAAAGGAAAACATACGGGTGTTTACAGAAAACCCTCTCCTCCAGGCATTGCTACAACATTCAAACCTGAAGGACACTTTTAGGTCTAGGAAAAGCAGGGAAAAAACGTGTTTGTCACCATCTTTCATAAACTGAGCACCGAGCCCACAACCACAACACTCAGCAAGGGGCAGAGCCCTGCCCCAGGCCCAGGGCTCACAGACTGTGCCCGTCGCGGCTGTGCCAGCCCCGAAGGTCCCCTCCCGGGGCCGCCGGTGCCCGCCGGGCCGGGCTGTCCCTGCCCAGCCCTGTCGCTGTCACCTCCCCGGCTGCTCCCGTCACCAGTGCTCCCTTCCTGCAACAGCAGCAGCTGCAGCTGCAGCCAGGAGCGGCTCCCGGGCCTGGGCAAGCTCGGGATGCCGCAGGGGGAGCCTTCCCCTCGGGATGCGCCGGTCACCGCATTGCCATGGCAACCGCGAAAAACATCGCTCACACACACACTGACAAGGAAAATTTCCTAATCGTTTTCATAGCGGTTTCTAAAAAGCAGGAAGCAACAGGGACACTCTTGGAGAGGCTGAGATAAGTAGGGGAAGTCTGGCTGGTCTCAGGAAAGCATCCCGGTGTGTCTGTCTGTCTGTCAGTCCACACTGCGCGTGCAGACAGACATGGCTGCTGCCATCAAAGGGTTAAAAATCAGCGGGCTGGCTCAAAGTGAAAACAATAACTCTTTCAAATAACAACTACCAGTTGGGATATTCGACATCCCTCCCCCCTCCTCTGAAATAAATAAATAAAGCAGATGAGCGAGGCTGCCGTGCTGTCAGAGCTGCGGGAAGCAGGGACAGCACAGGAACGTGCAGATCCATCTGCATTCCATTCGCTCACCAGCAGGACTTGGAGGGACGACAGAACACTAATCCTGTGTGCCACTGCTCCCAGCCATCCCAGACCACATCAGGACAAGAGGAACCATCTACCAGAGGGGAGGGGAGATGGTCCAGACCCCACAGCACAGCCAGGTGGGGGAAAGGAAGGAGACTCAGTTCCCACCCCAGCTTCCCCAAAGATTTTGCTGGGAGTGATGAGGAGGGGCTGATGAGAAAAGCACCTTTGGTTCCCACCTTTCTGCAGGGCCAGGAGCCAGCACTGGGCTGGGCACAGCATCTCCACCTTGCTGATTTACCCAAGGACCCTTGTGAAGCTGACCACAACCATGGGAACATTCCCATGTCCACATCAGGCTCTGTTTCCCACCCTCACTGAAGGCTGGATGCTGCCAGCCTCCCTGCAGCTCCTGGGAGGAGAGGATGGGCTTGGTTATGTCAGCAGGGCAGCATTTGGCCCCTCAATCCCCAACAACACCTTCCTGAGAGGGCCATGGACCTGTGAATGCGCTAACCCTCGGCAGCACAAGCTGTCCCAATTAAAAATAAATCAATCTGTACACACAGCCCCCTAAAATGAACCAGGTTTGCCCCCTGGGCTGCATCCTGGCTAACCCTGACAAGGTTTCAAGCGGCCAGCTTTCAACACACGGCCTGCCTTTTGTCTGCAGCTGCCACAGGGTGAGCTGCCCCAGGCTTGTGCCTCGAGCCTTGCTTCTGTTCAGGTGCCCTTGGCATTAGCACAGACATGAGAAAGTAAGTAACTGTATTGGAGCTTTTTCAACCAGAAAATTTCTAGCTGTCCTAATTTGGGGCTGTGGGTAGTCAGC
>VXBQ01012663.1:33706-80431 GCA_013400175.1 Phainopepla nitens
GGGGTAGGAACAAAAAAAAAAAAAAAGGAAAAAAAGAAAAAAAAGGCAAACCAGCCAGTGCCAGAGTACTACCCCATAAAACAACTCCTGTGAGATGCTTTCAGTCCAAATCCAGTCTGACATTAATACTTGTCTTTACTTCCCTAGAGGAAACAAACATGCTGAGACTCATTGTATAATACAAATTTGGAGGTTTGTTCATCAAGCTGGGTTAGACTAATAATGGGCCAAAAACCTGGCACAAGTACTGAGCTCTAAATCTTTAACTCCAGTAGCTGTCAGGCCCAAGTGGCAAATGCACCAAGAAGTCACCTGGCACAGAGACACCCAGGCTGGCCTGTGCAGACACCCTTTGAAGAAAATAAGAGGAGTCAGAAACAAGCACAAAAGGAAAGTAGGTTCCAATACCTGGCATCATTTCACATCCCCTGCACAGCAGCCTCAGAGCACTACAGGCTGGGACTCTCTCCAGAATTACTGTCATGTCCTTGCTGCTGGAAAACTGAGCAATATTTCATAAGCCACTTACTCAGTTCATGCTGTCCTCCTTTGTTCATGGAGAAGTTCTGGAAGGGAAGTGCCAGCACCCCTCACACACACACACAGCCCCTGGCATTCCCTCTCCCTGTCCCCCCAGCCGTGCACAGGCAGGTTTTGTCCCACCTTGGCTATCAGGAACGTTCTGGAGACAGCCCAGAACCAGCCAGGCACCAGCTGCTCAGAGCTGGGCCAGGCAGGGTCTCAGCACGTTCACTTCCACCTGACTGCACCCAAGGCATCAATTCATAGCTGCGTGTTACAACTTCCATTTTTCCTTTCTGGGGACTTTTTTATCAGTAAAACCACAAATTTTAACATGGACATAAAATGCAGACACAAACCAGAGTGAAGGCAAAAAGTCACAAGGATATGGCTTTCCTCATTCACCTGAAAGTAATGCAAAAGCACCAGGGGTAAAGTTTTCCACATCATTCCACTGGCACTATTAGCCAAAGTTTTAATGCTTCCCATTAACGGAAAACAACAAACAGCTTGTATGGAAATTGTACTATAAGAGCTACAAAATTAAGTTAAAGCCAAATAACACTCTAACAAACAACTTCAAAAATCATGTTCATCCTTGTCACTGAAATAATTACTGCACCAACCAATGGGAAACTCCTTCCCCTCAGTAACCATGGAAATATTTAAAGGTTGCCAAAGCCCTGCAATTATGGATTTCCCAATAGTTCCCCTTGTGATGTGAGAACTTGGTGTATTGCACACAGAAAATCAGGGCTTCCTGCCACAGTGTGAAAATGCAGTTTAATTATCACAATAGAAAGGTTGGTCAAAAGACAGAAAATTACTCAAAATCAATATACAACTGCCACCAGCTTGTAGGATGTGTGTTATCTGCCTTGTTAGAATCACACAGAGCCACACACTGGATCTATTAAAGCTTGTGAAGCCAGGCAATTCAATTTTTTGTGAGTGCAAAGCTATCATGGTTATGAATATGGATGAGGCTGTGGGCAGCAGGGCCTCTGTGCAGCCCAGGCCTGGCTGGAGCAAGTCCAGTGCCAGGGACTCCACCAGAATCCTGTGGCCCCTGGCCAGCTGCTGGAGCTGCTCACCTGGGCAGGCAGAGCACAGGGGCAGGGCTGTCCCCTGGGGCAGTGGGGTGAGGCTGGGGCTGTGCAGAGCAGGTTCTGGTGACAAGAGGGGACCCCTGTGACCAGCACAGAACTCCCCTGCCCCCAGGCTCCCCAGCCCCCCACAGGGGAGCACAGCCCATCCAGGCTCTTCCCCCTCATTTGTCCCATTCCCTGTGTTCCCCTTCCTCCTCTTTGTCAGAGACTGTCTCCGAGGATCTCCCACCACAGGAACCTCTCTCACCTCCTCTCCTTCATTGTCCCTGGTGCCAGCACATCCGCACGCTACCAGGGTCCCACAAGTGCCACTGTCTCCTTTAGATTCAGGCATTTTAGGTTCAGGTTGGTTCCTGCCACCAACCAGCCTGGAAAAAGCCACACAGGATCCTGTTATTCCAGAGGAAAACCCTACCCTCCCTTTCAGGCTGCTTCCCCTCCCCAGCACACAGAGCTCAGCCTCACCAGGGAACTGTGCCCTCCCCTCTCCTGCACGAGCAGACCCTGCAAATTCTCGCAAGGAGATGATTAAACCAGGACTGTCCCAGCAGCCTGACAAAAGAGGGTGCTGGAGGAGTCTGCTGCCATCAGAGGGGCAGCCCAGCCTCCCCTAGTGCTGCACAGAGGAGAGGAGCTCCCCATCACCTCAGCTCTCCCTGGCACAGCTGACCTGGCTCCAAACGCTCCGTGGGGCACTCGTGACTTCTCAGCATTAAAACCTCCATCAGCACAGCGGTCGGCTGCAGAGAGCAATGCCAATCCATCTATTATTTATCTTTGACACTTCAGATCGCTGCAGTTAAAAGCACTTCCCTCAATTTCCTTTTTCTCTGGTGCTCGTATCATTATCCTTGGATCACTTTGAGTCTAATGGACTCTGCATGTGCCAAGTGAAAAAAAATCTCAAGCATGCTTGATATAAAAGTTGCCCCTCTGTCTTTATAGGAAACCATTCTTCCACAAATCCTTTACATGCTGCACTTCCTACTCCAGGAATATTTCTGGAGGTAATATTGCTGCATGTTAGTAAGTACACACAAGCAGAAGCATCCTTTAGCTGACAGCCCAACCTCTTCCTCAGCTTTTCTTCCCCAGAAAGCTCCACAGCAAAGGGAGAGAGCACACCTGCACAGAGGGACCCCTTCCCCTTTGGTGCACAGCCTCCAGTGCCTGAGCCCGGCCTCTGGCAGGTGTATTCAGACTTGAGGGACCACAGCCAGAGCACTCGGGTCACTGTTTTGGCCTTTTTTCTCCATGCTCTGTTAGTGTGCTTCAGACTGACACAGAAAAGCACACACCAAACCCTTTCTCTCCAGGCAGCTCAGTCACTGGTTGGCTGATGTGCCTCTGAAACTACAGAGGTCTACAATAAAGTCACTCTTGAAGGAATCTGCTTGTGAAATGACCTTGCTGGTCTTTTCACTTTTGGTTGAGTCACTCAGGAGACCACCTTGGCCAATACTCAGATTCTGCCCATACAGAAAAGCACCACAAAGCTCAGCAGTCCCCATTTGTATCCCTGGGTCACTGGCTGTAGAGACATGGGACAAATAAGAGTGAGCTGGCCAACAGCTCTTCTTGCCCCACAGTGTCCCTGACTTCACAGCGAGGCTTCTCTTGGGGACAAACCTCTCACTGACAAGGGAGCCATGTGATTTGATATGGCAGCATATTCCCCAAAGCTTCCAAGTGCCAGAACCATTCTAGAAGTTAAGTTCCTTTCAAATACACCTGGACACCACCAAATATAGACCACCAGAGTTTGGAAACTTGGTAGATGCTGACTTATTTCACCTACTGCACGGCCAAATCTCTCAGGACATCCACAGACCAATAAGATGCTTGCTGGCAGTGTTATTCCATTAAATGTCTTGGGAACAGGAGAACCCCAGGTTTCCCACTGGAATGAGGTGGGCTCTGGCTGTGCAGTGTCCCACCCAGAGCAGCTTAGCCCTGGCGCCTGCCTGCAGCTCTCACAGTTGTTTGTGCTCATACTCCAGGAAATGAAAAGACTTTCGTGGTTGACAGGAAACAGTGATTAGAGAGCTGAAAGCATCAGGCCTCGTAAATGTGGAATTAAACCTTTATTGAATTTGAGGTTGTTTTTCAGTAGCAAACCACGTAGGTCTTTCATTTAATGTGCTGATTACAGGTGACTCACCTTTCCAGACAAATCAGGGTTTAATCAAATTATGACAGCCTAAAGCAACAGCATTGCCGAGCTGAAAATGTGGAAGAGGCTGTAAGGGATAGACCTAATGCAGCATCTCCCATAACACACAGCTGGCTTTGCAGCAACCAGCCTCATCCACCCTCACAGGGCTATGGTCCTGGATTAACTCAGAAATAACACAAATATGGCAAGGATTCCAAGAGAATAAATAAAAAAATAAATAAATGAACTGAAGACCATGTTTATACCACACCTACTGTCTATCTCAAAGCTTCCTTTACACAAACAGAGGAAAAGGGGCTTTGATGGCTTAGGTACGAGCACCAACTGCATTGACACCACAATGCACACTGACTGAGCTGGGTGAGGAGATCCTGAGCTCCCTGAGGAAAATTACATAAACTAACATACCACAACGTGAATATAAACTAATTTTCCCACTGGATTGATATTTCAGCCTTCAAGAGCACAGATATTTCTGTACAAGTACCCCAGTGCTTCCCTTTGTTTCAGCAGGACAACTCCCAGGCTTTATATTCAGCTGTTGTGGGTGTTTGCTTGCTGCAGTCACACCGAGCATCACCTCACAGCTGAGATGCCCTTAAGTGGCTCACGAGCCCAGCAGCCCCTGGATTCCAGTGCTGCCCTAGCCATCACCAGCCCTGAGGACATGAAGCAATTGCAGGCTGCTGTCAGACTGGCAGCAGCCTCACAAGCAGTGCTGGGCTCCTGAGCAGCAGCGTGCCAAGCAGACACACACAGGGCTCCTCCAAACAGAGGGATTAACTGACAGAAAGCAGGCCAAGTGCTGCTCTCATTTACCCCTCCTGGACAGGCTGTGGGATTTGGCTGCCAAGACCATTTGGCAAGCTGCAGCCCTGGGGCAGCACAGACCCTGCCCAGCTCCCAGAGCAGAATGCAGAGGCAGGGGCTGAGCTGGAGCGGCTGTGCCCGCCGGCTGCTGCTCCACTCTGCAGCTCTGCAGATGGTTCACTCTGGAGCCCCATTTACACACTTTTACACACATTTCTCAGCCAGATTTCCAGTTCTGATTTCCAGTTTCTGGCTAAAAACACCCCTCTCCCACCAAAGTCACACACTACAACTCAGGATGGTGATTTTTTTTCTTAGAAGACGGAAATAGGTTTTCATGTTACATAAAAAAGCAAGAAAAGGGATTTTCCTCAAAAGCATTGAAGAGACTCAGGCTGATAAAATTGCATCTAGAAGTAAACAAGTGAAGTCTTAGAAATCAGTTCCCTGAAGACAAGGTAATGGGACTGCATAAAACTCATCCAAAATGAATCAAAAACTGGAATAACACATTTCATTTAGTCTTGTACAGGAACACAGCCAAGTTTCACCAACTACTGTGCCAGTAAGTTCTTTGAGAGGGTACACTGGTTACCGAGAACACTGATTTTCCCCTTTTCTTTTATCGACGGGGATTCCGAGATTTAGGGGACAACTGCAGAGGTGCAGATTTGGAGATAATGGCTGTGATTTTGCTCTGGCATCCCAGGCAGGAAGGAAACAGCAGTGGAAACTCAAATTCCCTCAAGGGAATTGACTGCTCCACAAACAAGTCAGGAAAACACACAACTGGCTCTCTGCACGAGCCTGGGTGCGGGAAGATAAGGGCAGATTTCTCTGTGGGACTGACCCCACTGAACCCAGCAGAGCACAGCAGCCACGAGCCAGCAGAGGGATGATGAGGAAACACCTTTCTTGCAGAGGGAAGTGAGGAGAACAAGAGATCCCTTTTCCCAGGCAGGACCAGCCTGAGGTGCAGAGAGCCCAGCTGTGCTCAGCACTTCAGGCAGCAGCCCACCCCTCTGAGAGTGAAGCTGCTTCTGCTGGGGCTGGATGGCAGCACGGGCAGGGCTCCCAGCCTGGTCCCCTGGCAGGGCTCTCAGGGACCCAGGCCAGGCTCCTAGCCAGCTGCTGATGCTGGGGAAGGGGAGGCCTCCCTGCAGCAACTGCCCTGGCTGTTTGTGAAAAAGCAAAACTGTCATCAAAGCAACACAAAACACCAGGGAGGTTTTGAGACACTTCAAACAACAAAGGAGCAGCAGATAAGGAGAAAAAAGAGAGTTTGTCTTTTCAGTTACCCTCAGCATTAGAACATTGCAGAATCACTAAAAGAGGTTGAAAACATGAATTTGAGGTCAGTTAGCTCTCTGGAATTAGAAAGAAGGAGGGCTGGCAGGGGCCAGCACAAGGGACCCATGTCCAGGCTGTCCTCTCTGCCAGCACTGCCTGTCCTGAGCAGCACCTGGAGGGGCACAAGGCCCTGCAGACCTTCTCCTCAGCTTCTCCCACCAGGTCGCACCCAGGGGAGAGTCCTGTGCCACGACCTGCAAGCCCCAATTAGGAAAAACCTGTTCCTTATCCTGGGCCCCTCCAGGAGCGACACCCCAGCAGGCCAGAGGGCAGGACAGGGACAGGAGAGTTTGCCCGGGTCTGCACACTAGAGAACCTGGGAATGCACATCTCACTCCACGCTAATTTAGCTACCTGCTGCTTGGCATTTAGCTCATTTTCTGAGAAAATTCTACCTCTCAAAGTGTTTGCCACCCTGATTAGTGTCAGAATTGGTGTGGAGCCCACACGAGCTGCAGCAGGGGAGTTCCACACCTCCGTGCTCTGGGGGTTTCACCCCAGCCCAAAGGACTGGTTGGCTCAGAGCCCCACAGCCCAGTGCTGTGCCCAGGCACAGTCTGGAACAGAGCTGACTCCTGGGCCTGACTTGGGGCAGGCAGGCTTCCACATAGAGCACTGCTTTGTGGCCACACACCACAGAGCAGCTCTGCTTCTATTTATACAATTGTTTTATAGTGCCAAGGGTAATAACAAAAAGATGAAGGGATAAAAATAAATCTGATCGAGACATACATAACAAGGGTTGGGACTTGTATGGCAGACAAGACAGAAGCTCTCAATTTTAAATAAAGTTTTACTTCATGTAAATCAAGCACCAGACAATCAAAGTAGAGCCTGAAAGTTTACGAACTTAATATTTTTCGATTTAGTACTTATTAGTCAGATTTATAAATCAGTGGTGATATTTGCACACTTATTTTATGACATGTAAATCCATTTCTTGACTTAAAATAACATTTGAACCTTCTGTGTTTTATAATGATGGCTAAAGTTGTGGGGTTTGGGTTTACTGGCAGTTTTATATGCCTGGAGCAATACACAGCTTAAAGACCAAGCTGTAAAGAAATTTATAAAAAAGCCCTCCTAGCATGTAAGGTAATTGGAAAGCAATGTTCTCCTTACTAGGAAATAATTTTACAAATGGAACCCATATTTCTGTAAACAAACATCTGCTTTCTCATGAGCTTCACATCAACCTATACTGAAATATACATCAGAGGAGTCTGTCAAAGCAGTCACAAAGGAAAAGCAAGAGCAGAGTTTAAAAACAAAGCCTTCAAATTCGTTATGCTTTTCAAGTCTAAGCAGTAAATAGGACAGGAGAATGACAGGAGAATTGGCAACAGAACCTCATCACTTAAAAAATGTTGGGTTTTTTTAACATAAAACTTCTGTTTGGCCAACTGTCCACAAGTGGTTTGCAGAGAAAAGAAACAGACATGAGATTCTGACACTCTGTAAAATCAGATCCCTAAAAAATGCAATCAAGAGTCCCAGACCAACTGTCAGCCAGCAAACAAGCCCAGCAGACATGGTTGGGGGACCACAGAGCAGCTCAGGCTCCAAATGTTTTCTTTTCTGCTTCTGAAGAGCAAAAGATGAGTCTGGCTTCTAAAAGAGCACAGGATCAATACCAAAGAGAACGTAATTAGGAGATATTTAAAAAAAAAAAAAAAGAAACAAGCAGTGTACTTAGCAAGAGAGAACAATCTGTCCTTGCTGAGCAGCCTCTGGTGTTGCATTGCTGAGTCACTGCCAGGCCTGCACCACAGCAGGTGACATTTCTGAGAGCTGGGTCCTGCTGGATGAGGTTCTGGAAGCTTGTCCTGCTTGCTTGCTTGCTGGAGAACTCCCAGGGTGTCAGGGTTGGTGCTTGCCACCTCTGGACCGTAGTCCCACACTGACTGAACCTCCAGGTCATTATCCCACAGTAAAAACCTGCTCACCTTGTGTCTGCAAACCTCCCAGACTGTGACAGAGCACACAGGACTGACACCAAGCATGGTTCCAACATCAGCACTCCATTACTGCCTAGCACAGCCTTTCACACCTCTCCCCTCACACACAACCCCTCTGTGCCCTTTTTTGTGATGGCTCCCCACAATCAGCACTGTGCTCCTTTTCCTGTAAGCATGGGCACCTCTTCTGCACAGCTACAGCCCACCAGGGGCAGGACTGCCTGCAGCACTGCCTCTGCTCTTCCACAGCCCCTTCTCCCACAGCAGGGCACCAGGGGAAGGGCCTGGCTCTGGATCCAGATGGAGATGAAGGCAGAACACTCTTTTCTCACAGAGTTGGTGTCCGTGCTCTGTGATACCCACACCCCTCCCATACAGCTCCCCTGGCTCTGCTGGAGGTACCTCCCACTCAATATCCTATTTTTCCTCTCCCCCAAGAGCTGGGTGTTGGCTGGAGATTTCTGGAGCAGGATCAGATCCACGCTGGAATTTACACTAGGGGGAACTACTCCCCCTTAAGAATCAGATGGGATGATATGGGGGATGCTCTGCTCTACTTGCCAGGAAAAATGACATTTGGTGATCTGCCCCCACAGCACCCCAGGCAGTTCTCTCTGGGTGGAAAAGGAGAATAAACAGTACTTGCCAGAATAAACACAGAGTGCTCCAGTCTGATCCAAAAGAGTGACTGAGCATGAGATCTGTAGGACTGCCCTGATGCTCTGTGACATTGTTCACAGCTTTTCTGGGAGAAACCACAGAGCTCAGCACTGAACTGAAAGGTCTGCCCTGGGTTAAAAACAAATTAAAACCAGCACAGAATCCTTCCCTCTTCAGCCCCAGATATTCAGAAATGAGCCTTCCTCATGCAGTCCTGCCCATGGTGAAGGTTTGTAAAGGAGAGCCCAGGGGAGGATCTGCTCCCCCTGAGGTGCCAGGAATGATGAGAGCCCAGCCCAGCCCTGGGCATGCTCCTGCCAGGCTGGAGAGCAGCTCCATCCACACCCAGAGGAGCAGCTCACACCCTGCTGTCCCCAGGGTCACCTCAGCACTCTGCAGGGCTGATTTTCCTGCCAGCCCTGCAGGAGCTGGACAGGCACAAAGGCCGAGCTTCCCAAAGGGATAAAACATTCATGTCTCGTGGTGCTTTGTGAGATGTTAGTTCAAGCACTGCACTGCAGCTGGCAGTATCCCAGTGCTCAGCAGGAACTGTTTCTGGAATCACATTTGCTTTGGAAGACTGGTAACTTCAGCACGAGAAATCAAGACTGAATTTCATCAGAATTTCTGCATTTCATAAAAAAGTAAGAGTGAATTAGGGAATAAACTCAGTGAATTAGTCTGTCCTTGGGCCATGTGTTGGGGCAGTGGCCAAGGCCAGGACTTTGTTTCTCAGGAAAGGAGAAGCAGTCTTGGAGAACATCCCCACCATGAACTTCATTTATGTCTGAAAGCCTCCTGCATGCTCTCCTCTGAAGGGATTTTTCCTTCAGCTTGCTGAGTTTGGGGTTTTCACCTTGCTCTGGCAGTAGCACTGGGTTCCACGAGCAACGGACACACCAGGTGAAGAAGCACCTTCTGGGAATCTGAATTTCACCAAAGTCCTCTCAAACCCTGCGTCCAGAAATGCCTGAATTCAGCCTTTGTGAACCAGCAAGCACTTTGACTACCTGAAACTGGTACCTGTAAGGGAGAAAATCCAGAAAAGATCCATTCAAAGCAAACCTAATTCCTGCTCAGGAACTGCTGCTCGATTTCCCAAGCAGTGTGGAAGAGAAGTATTTTTGCATGTATTTGAGCTAAACTCTTCAAAAAACACACCCAAGAGGTACAGTTAGCAGAGTTTTGCTGCTTTGTGCTGCTAATATACGAGGTGTTACAATTATTCACAGACAAGTCCAGGCACTGTCACTAACCTGGGGCACATCCCCACTGCTGGTGGGAAAGCAGGGCAGAGCTTTCCACAGCTCCTCCATCCCCACCTGATGGAAAACTGCTCAGGCACTGCTCTGACAGAACCCTAGGAACTCATCAGTCATTGCATTTTGACTAAAGAATGCTTTCTAATGCTGCCTAAATAAAATCAAAAGCTGCCAGGTTATGAAGGAACAAAAATAATTGTAGAGACGGGAAATCCTGAGGAATGCTCCCAGTAGAATCCAGGGGAGACACCTCATGGTTTTGCAACTCACCTCTGCCCTGTTTCCTTTCTGTACCCTATAAAACCAGCTTTTTTCCCAAAACAACTGTGCAATAAACACCATTTCTCCTGCCTATGCTTTTCCCCCTACTTGGAAAAAGCAGAAAGGATTTTGCAACAGAAAGATTTCCTTCCCATTTTAGCAGCCAGATTTTTTATTATGAGAATGTTTCATGCCTCTTTACCCTTTGGGCAATCCTCTAGCACCAGCTCTGTCTGTCCCTTGCTGTGCACACAGATCCTCTTCCACAAGTCCTGCTACTCAGTTTTTAGCTAGTGAGCTGAAACCACTTAATTCCTGCCTTATTTTAATACCATATTTATTTTCTTTGATTGCCACTGCTCACATTCTTTAAATTATCATTTTTTGTGAGCCCTGTGCTGGCTCACAAAGGCTGAATTGGGGATGCACCGTTTGAGAGGAAAGCAAACTTCAGCCCCACAGAATGTCAGGCAGGGATGGATCATTGCACGTACCAAAAACCAAAAACACAGCTCACATAAGACTCACAAGTGATGCATAAAAGATAGAGTTCAAATCCAAAATTGACTAAGTAATTGGTGTTGATGCAGTGCAGTGAAACCAATCAGTTGCAGAGAAGTAAAGCAGTAAAGCTCCCAGAGCTCTGGGGTGGTCTGAGCCAGGGGGGAGAGGAGCTGGCCACCCAAAGAGCATCATTAATGCCCATCCCCTGGACCACAGCACGGGCTGGATTTCTGGCTGTCAGCACAGGACAGCTCAGGGAACCAGCAGCTGTTAGGAGACACTCAGCATGCATGAGCCATTACCTGGGGAGTGCAGCAAGACACAGCATCAAGGCCATCTGTGCTGCTAAATCCTCTCTGCTGAATATTTTAAAAATTTAAGCTGACTGGAGAGTAAAAGCAGAAAGCAGCAAACCACTGAGCTTTCATTCCTTAGGCCTAAACACGGAGTGAACAACATTTTTCTCACCCAGAAGATTAAGAGCAGGATGCTTGAGAATCCTGGTGGCAACTGGAACCTGTGAGCTTGGCTCAGGCAGAGCCTGGCCCCAGGGTCCGTGCCTCAGCCTTCAGAGCGTGGCACAGATCCTCCAGATAATCCTCCTGATGTTTTCCCAGCAGATGGTCTTATCAGCCCAGACAGACTTAAGCACAGTTTTAAGCTACAACAGGGGAACTTGCAACTTGTCCAGGATGAAATGTCACAGGGCACCTGGAAGCATCACTGCAGATGTGCATCGTAGTGAAAGCTGCTCCTGGCAAGGAGGTGATGGGAAAAGTGAAAAGGGAAACCTCTGGTGCTGCTCACAGCCACCAATACATTTTTGTTGAGGCAGTAAGTGTTTGCTGTACATTTACGAATTGTTTTACAGATTACATGTCAGAGCAGCTGAACTGGAGGGCACCGCAGCAGGTAACTGCAGCAGGATCTAGGTCAGAAAGAGGAATCCTTCTATGCAAAAAGTTTCAAATATTAGACAGGACTCGTGGAAGTCTAAAATCTCAACCACTTCCCCAAAGAAAGACGAGACCTTCCTGTAAAATAACACTGATCACACAGAGCAAAATTAGAAGAAGTGCAACTGTTGGAAGAGCAATCCAAAAATGCAGGAGATGTCAGCAGCCAGCTGCCTGGTAACTGGTATCACACACCGTGCCAGAGGGCAGGGAGGGAAGGAACTGATGCCCAGGGAGGCAGAAAGGCAGATAGCTGCTTTGTCGGGTGCTCTACCGCCTGGGAGCATGTCTGCAGCTTGAGGAAATTCCACATTATGCACTGATTGGATACAAGAGGATCTGGGTTGGAAGTGAAAGGCATGGGAGGATTTTGATCCATGAACACTGTAAAATATTACTGATATTATGAGTGCTATTTGTAGCCAGTATGAAGTACACAGCTGCTTTACATAACTACATTAATTACTCCACCATTCATATTTTTACAGCTAGATAAATATTTTAATCCCTGTTTACTGCCAGTAGCTTTAACTAACTGCTTTCTGTAATCCTGTTATAAATCTCACTCATAATACATTATATCTGATGTAAATTCTGAGCTTTCCACTGGTACTTCTAGTAATTCAGGTTCCAGCAGCCTGCCACGTTCTGCAGGCCAGGTCAGTCCTGGCGCTGGTGTTTTGGAGCCCCAGCTGAAGTGACATTGTAGCCTGAGACTGCACAAGGATTTCAGGCAGAAATATTGCCAAGAGCAGGCAACAAGCAGCCTGCAGAGGCACCTCTGCCTGCACATCGACAAAACACACACAGCTCTTTGAAAGGTGCTTTTGCCAACCAAAATGCATAAATGAGTCTAAGAGTTGGCAGTTACTTGAAGAATTTTCTGCAGAATTTTCAAGTGGAATTTCAATTATTTCAAAAGAAATTAATGTACAAATATGGTATGTTTACATTCTTTGAGCAAACAAATTTCTGGCTCCAGCAGCAGCTCAGGATAACACCAGTGGGTGGCACCTGGGGTTTTATCAGAGTTTCACCTTCCAGGACTGTCAGAACAAGCTCTCCATACACCCCAGTGCAGCACAGGGAACTGAAGAGCTTCAGTGTTTCTCACAGCCTGCTCAAATCATACTGAATAATGCGGATCTGCAGAGAGATAAATGCTCCAGAACTGGGGTAATCACCCCGAGTGGGAGCACTCGCTCTGCAACGTGCAGGACAAACTCACCCAGCTGGTAAAACCAAGAGGCTGTTCCACAGGCACAGAGCAGCTGAAAGGAGCAAACCCCAGAGCTCCAAACAGTATCACGTCCTCAGGTCCAAAGGCTTTTTTTCCTGGCAGCAGCAACTTCCCTTGAGAGCCTCCAGCAGATGCTCAGGGGGCTGCTGTGGTTTAGGGGCTGTTTGTGCCCCTGAGCTGGTCCCCTCTCACTTCTGACACCTTTTCCACTCCCAGGCCCACGTTTCTTTAGGCATCTGAGACCTTAAGCACCCTGGGAAAGAGCAGAATTCCTCGGGCTCTTCCCCAGTTACCAGAACATCCCTCCCTGCCCCACAGCAGTCAGCAGCTGCTCAGCACCTCCCTCCCCTGGCTCCCACACCCTGCTGGGGCTGCGAGCTCCTGACAGCAGCACTTGGCTGTGAAGCCACCCCAGCCTCAGGATCAAAGCTGGGCTTTGGCTGGAAGGAGCAGCACTGGCAAGGCTCTGCCCTGGGAGCACTGCTCAGCTCAGGTCACAAACTCTGGCAGCCCAGCTCTCCCCTGGAATGGCAGAGAACGGCACAAGCACCTGCTGCTTTTACTCACATAACAGGGAGATGTGCACGAGCTTTCTGTGGATGGATCCAACTCCAGAACTGTTCTTTTGAGCCAGCAGCAGTTTCCCCTGTGATGCCAGTAAGAGCATTTGCACCCCAGTGACCCAAAGGTGTCTCAAAGGCCACGGGTGCTGCTGGAAGGGTCCCCATGGCACAGATACCCCTGGAACAGAGACTGGCAAACACCAAAAACCTGTAAAACTAACACTGAATTAACAAACCATTTGCAGCGCCTGTCAAGAGCAGAATATCAATCTAGAACATAACTACCTCGAAAGATGAAATATTTCAGTTACATAAGAAACAAGAAAATAGGAGAATTTTCTGTCTCACTTTGATGCTTCACTCACCACCGTGATGAATCAAAATAATTGCCTGATCCAGCATTTAGTATGACACTAAATACAGTGCTAGATCTATTGATCCTTTACATGAGCAGCTCTTTGAACCTCCAGTGAGTGCCTCACTGCATCTCCTCACTTCTTGCAGTTTAAATCGTAGGAGGGAAACACATTTAAATGTCATATTCTGCCAGGAGGTCTGCTTCTTGGTGCAATTGTTTTATTCATCTTTGCCATAGCATAGTATTAGTGCTCAGGCTGGGTTTCTCTCATCATTTCAGTTACTGGTGGTGGTCTGGAGAATTTTTTAGCACACAAGAAAATTTTCCATGAGGCTGGATGGAAAGACTACTGAATTATTTAATGCCCCCAGCTACAGAAAGCCTTAAGAGGGTTGGTAACCTCTGACTGCTGGCAGCCCAGCACCGAATCCTCTCAGCTCAGGGTTTTTCCTGTGGAAAATGTGCTCCTCCAGGACCTTTCCTGCCCAGTTTCCATCAAGCCCTGCCACGCTTGGGCTCTGCTCAGCCCCAGCAGTGGAGCCCACAGAGAGGCAGGGCTCCAGCCAAGCATCCCGAGCACTGACAGGGTCTGGGTCCTCATCCTAAGCTCCAGTGGCTGCTGGGGTGGGAGGATGCTGCTTGCACTCCTGTTCCATGAAGGCCTCCTGGTATTTTAAATGTTTGAGCAGAGATTGCTGCCTCTGAGTGTGGATTTTTGATGTGCTAGGACCTCATCAAAAACAAGAGATGAAAGTAAAATGACCTCTGAAAGCTTTGATTTTCCAAGTGTAATTTCCATAGCAATCATAGAGGGGAAAAACTGCTTCATTTGAAAATCTGATTTTGAGATAACTAAAATAATTGTCAAATAAACACAGCGAGAAATCAGCAAACTTATGCAAACAATATCTCAAAATTCACTGGTCAGAACCAAAGAAATGTGCCTCTAACAACTGCAAGAGGAAAGTATGGATTGCATTAACAGGGAATGATGTGCAGCTGTACTGGTTTCACTCTGAATATCTTATAAAGGACTTACAAGCCAGTCAGATAATATTCCTGCCTTAATTTTTATCCAGCTCTGACTTCAACATTGCTTTCCCTTGGAAAGCAAATTAGAAGGTTTCAGAAACACGGTTTGATTCACAGAAATAATAAGACAAAACTCCTGCTGCAGTTAAAGGCCCCAGTGTATTAAAACCATGGGGAAATTTCCTTTGGAGGACTTGATATCAAATCAAGTGTTTACCCTCCTGTGAACCTCCCAGACTGGGGACATCTCAGTCAGAGGTGCTGGCCTGCTCTGAACCCTTGGGTGCAGCTGGGACCTGCCCATTCCAGCAAAGGGAAGAGCCCCCACCCAGACTAAGTGAGAGCACCTTTCTTGGGAATTGCTTGCTGCTGTGTTACATGTGAGTCCTGATGCTCAATCTTGCCAAAATATTTTTTTCTCTTCTTATATCCCCTGCTGCCTCTGGTGCTGCTCTTGCTCCCCACGTCGTACCTTCAGTACACCTTCACTCACCTGGGATCAGCCACCTGGGCAGCAGCACAGAGGTGAGAGGGTCACCTGGGGCTCCCAGGAACAGAGTGGCCTCTGTGCCCCCCGAGCCTCAGTCAGGGACAGGAGGGCTCACCCGGCCTCTGCCAACACAGCTGATCCAGAGAAACAGGGACAGCACTGGGTGCCTCAGGCCAGAAGTGAAGGAAACAAAGCCAAACCTTCAGATATTTGAAGGCCAGGCACAGGGGAGAGTGTAGAAGGTGATGCAGCTGGACAAAAAGTCATTAACTGTGCGGGATTCTCGGCAATCTCCATCCTGCCCCTTGCTCCTCTTGGATTACAGCAGCAGAACATCCATTTCTGGGCACTGCTCCAGGGAGGAGAGGGCTGGGAAGGGCTGTGCATCATGCAGGAAGAGAATGGGGGTTTGGCCACACAGTGCTCATCACATCCACCCCTGGCACTCCTGCTTCCCTGGTGAGCTGGCAGCAGATGCTCAGCTCCAGGTCCTTTCTGGAACCTCCAGCACAGACTCACCCTCAGCCCTTCAGGGGGTAGGAACCCACCCAGAATCCCCTGTGGCAGCAGAGCTCCATCACCCTAACAAGCAGGTGATCCCAGCAGCCTTCCTTAACAACACCTGGAAGCTGTGCCAGCCCTCCCATGGCACAGGTGTGTGGCTTGGCACCTCCCAGTGCTGCATCGTGACACTGATAAAATATTCCTGCCAAAATAAAATAACAGCAACCAGGCTGCCCACTCTCCACAACCCTCCAGTGCTACAGAGGCAGCAGATTCAATAAATAAACCCTGTAAAAAATAATAATGAAAATTCTTTCTTTTCAATGACACAACAGAAAGTGAGAAGACTTTTCAATAAAGTAACAGAGCCCTTAGGTTAACAGAGATTAACAGCAAAGAGGTTTATTAAGCGTGAATCATTTCCTCCTTATTGTCCTCAAACGCATTAGAGTGTGCTTTTCTTTTTTCTCAGCCAAATGTGTAACTGGCATTATTAGTTTCCTCCTCCTCTCTCCCTCTCATTTGGTTTTTAATTAGAGCATAGAGGGGGGAAATGCATATTTGATATGAAGAACTGGGGAGAGAGAATAACAATTCTGGCTGTTTCAATCATTCCTGCCCAAGATGAGGCAGATTTCTGTGAGCTCAGCCCCACAGTGGGCAGGGAGGCACAGCCAGGGCTCGCTGTGCCCACGGGGCTCTGCCCGGGCCTTGTCCTGCTCCAAAGCCTTTCCCAAGCCCTGGCCTCACCTGGACGCTGGCAGCTCGTCACCAGCAAAGGGCTGCTCCAGGCTGAGCGTGCCCCTGCTGGCAGCCCTGGTCACCAGGGACCCTCGGGGTGCTGCAGGGAGCCACCCTCCAGCCTCACACACCTGGGACCGCTGGGGATGGATCTGTTTGCTCATCTCAGTCGCTCTCTCCTGATCTTGTTTTCCTCCTTCTCAGTCCCCTTTCCAGGCTGTACCTCCCAGCCTGTCATTCCCTTTCCCAGCCTGGGAACATGCTCACAGCCCAGGCTGAGCTGCACTCACTGGGCCATATCATAGAATTGCAGGCACAGGCTTGGCCAGGGGCTTTCTCTGCCTCCTTTTCCTTCCACATTTACTTTGGGAAAAAATTAAGATTAGAATTGATAAAGCTGCCATGACCTTAACCTGTTTAGTTTCCATCACTCAACAAATACTTCAGGGGAGGTTTTGTGCAGAACATGCTTAAATGTAAATATTATTGCTGAATAATGTATTGCAGGTGGTGTAGAGTGTTTGCAAAGCACCACCACGTGTGTCTATGGAAACCACAGGATATAAATGCCATATGACCAGGGCTCCATCAGTTAATTCCATATTGTTTCACCAATATATTTACTCCAGCAATTCAAATGTTTAATTCCAGCTTGGTTTCATTCATAAACCAAGCAAGTAAATGGTAAAGTAATTTTTACCTTACTTAGTTCTATGAAATGCCTGCAGTTTTTAGTGTCCTGTTCCTGTAATGATTTCATTACAAAAGCATTTTTACAAAGTGGGTGTTACACCGACAGTCACTTCCAACACAATTTCTTAACCAGCAAGGTTTTCAGGAAATGCATTTGCAAAGGCAGCAAGCAGAGAGGGGGTTTAGGGCTCTGCTGCTCACTGCAGCACCGGAGGAGAGGGAATGGTGCTCCCAGAGCTTCCCAAGGAAATCCTGAGACAAAGCCACCACTCCTCCAGCTCCACCCCAGCACAGCAGGGCCAGCCCCACTGCCACCCCGAGAGGGACAGCAGGGACAGCAGGACAGCAGGACAGGCTCCCCAGAGCTCCCAGCCTGCAGGGACAGCAGGGACAGCAGGGACAGCAGGACAGGCTCCCAGCCTGCAGGGCCAGCAGGGACAGCCGGACAGCAGGGCCAGCAGGGACAGCAGGACAGGCTCCCCAGAGCTCCCAGCCTGCAGGGACAGCAGGGACAGCAGGGACAGCAGGACAGGCTCCCAGCCTGCAGGGNGCAGGACAGCAGGACAGCAGGACAGGCTCCCAGCCTGCAGGGCCAGCAGGGACAGCCGGACAGCAGGGACAACAGGGACAGCAGGACAGGCTCCCCAGAGCTCCCAGCCTGCAGGGACAGCAGGACAGCAGGGACAACAGGACAGCAGAACAAGCTCCCCAGAGCTCCCAGCCTGCCAGAACCTGCCCAGCTGTGTTCAGAGCAGGGGGCTCAGCCATGCTCAGGAATTCCTTGTGACAAATGAATTTGTCTCAGCCGTGGGTTCAGCGTGCACACAGCCCACTCAGTCATTTTGAGGCCTGTCTCTAATTACATGTAAGCGAATACAGACATGGATTAGAGAAATCCAGACTGCCTCAGAAGATGAGAACTTGTCCTACCTTCACATGTTTAAATCTCTCCCTATTTTGTAGAAGCCTGAACACATCGTCAATCCTCTTAAATACAAGCTATACAAGTTCTGAGGCAGCACACTTGCAGGAGGTAATTTATCTCAAGCACACAATTCATTTGAAATGGTATTAACACTTTTTCTCACAGAGCATGGTGCAGCTGTTCTCACCTGCCAGCCCCTGTGTGCTCCATACTCCCCAGGGAAGAGAAGGAAAATCTGGAGATGTGCTGCCAGCTGTGCCCCAGACCCCAGGGCTCACTCCTGCCCTGCCACTGCAAGGTCCACACGGACAGCTGAAGCTTTGCTGGAAAACCCCAGGATAACGGGCCTACATCAGGGTGATTTCAAACTGCAAGAACTTGCAAAATATCTCACTGAACTTCAAGAAAAAGGCAGAATAGGGCTCAGGATTACAACAAACAGGTTTGGTTACATCAAACAGAAAATTGGAAGACTTTTCCCTTGGTCGCTTCCCCGTTACCTCTAAAAGTGCCACCTCCAGCTGGGGAGCAGCAGGGACAGCTTCGCCCTGTCGAGCACACAGTTCTAGGGTAGGAACTGTGTGGGTATCCCTATTCCCTGTATGCTAGTGGGGAGGGAAAATGTGGCAGAGACAATGCAAACTCACTCAATTCTGTCAGAGTAATGCAGACTTCTGACTTAAAAAACAATAATAGAAAGGAAGAAACACAGAGTACAGTATTCCCTGGAAACCAATAACTTGCATCCTCTATTACATGCAAGCTCCACGTGACAGAAAAGCTTAATGTCAGAGATATAGAAAAGACCTTTTCCCCAAAAGATGCAAGAAGCAGAGAAGCAGGATTTCTGCTAACTCCAACAAGATGTGAAAGACTCCCCAAGTCCCTGATGGCCCTCAGGCACTCAGAAGGAAGAACTAGGTTTAACATTTTAGGAGCAAGACTGTGAAACCTGACTTGTGCTTTCACCAGCCTCAAACATAACTGGATGGTGTATGAGCACAGGTGTAGTGTGACATTCTGGGGGGGTGACTGGCCCGAATTTCAAAGAGTGGCTGTAATTTGGTTTATGAGCATTTGTTTCAGCCAATGTGAGCTGCAGGGGGGTGGAGGAGAAGGGGCTGCCAGTGCATCTGCTGGCTGCATCCCATTGGGAAAAGCTGCATATGGCACATTCTGATTGGAATAACTTAATCACAAAACAGATTTCTTTGCTAGTCACAGGATGGGCTGTTCAAGACAACTGGTTTTCTCTTAAGGCTCCCAAGTCTCCTTTGGAGAAACAGGGAATCCCAGCCAGAAGCCTTAATGCCCAGAGCTCGTGATTAAGCTCTGGGAAGGCAGAGCCTTCTCCTGAGCCCCCCAGCACAGCCTGGTGTGCAGGCTGGTGCCAGCCCACTCATGCCATCTTTGAGTGCCCCCAGAGCACCTGGGTGGCAAAACACTGCTCTGGGCTCGTGTCATGCACAGCTGCCTCGGCACTGACAGCCTCCTTCTCCTTCATCAGCTGCTTCTCAATCAGCGTTCTCTCTTTCATTCTTCTGACTGTAACCGTGGCACCCCCAGCCCCTGTGCAGTGCCTGCCCTCTCACAGCCAGGAAAGGCCCACGCTGCCCCAGATCTGCTCGGAGCAGCAGCCTGGCCATGATGGGATGGACAGATGGATGGACAGATGGATGGATGATGGATGGATGATGGATGGACGGATGATGGATGGATGGATGATGGATGGATGGATGGATGGATGGATGGATGATGGATGGATGNTGAGCAGTGATCCCGTGATCCAGAGCAGTGATCGCATGTTCCTGAGCAGTGATCCCATGTTCCTGAGCAGTGATCCCATGTTCCTGAGCAGTGATCCCGTGATCCAGAGCAGTGATCGCATGTTCCTGAGCAGTGATCCCATGTTCCTGAGCAGTGATCCCATGTTCCTGAGCAGTGATCCCGTGATCCAGAGCAGTGATCGCATGTTCCTGAGCAGTGATCCCATGTTCCTGAGCAGTGATCCCATGTTCCTGAGCAGTGATCCCGTGATCCAGAGCAGTGATCGCATGTTCCTGAGCAGTGATCCCATGTTCCTGAGCAGTGATCCCATGTTCCTGAGCAGTGATCCCGTGATCCAGAGCAGTGATCGCATGTTCCTGAGCAGTGATCCCATGTTCCTGAGCAGTGATCCCATGTTCCTGAGCAGTGATCCCGTGATCCAGAGCAGTGATCGCGTGTTCCTGAGCAGTGATCCCGTGTTCCTGAGCAGTGATCTCATGTTCCTGAGCAGTGATCCCTTGGGCCTGAGCAGTGATCCCATGTTCCAGAGCAGTGATCCCGTGTTCCTGAGCAGTGATCCCGAGCTCCAGACACCATGTCTTGAGTGTTGAAGTGAGCCCAGCCCCATGCTGTTGGTGCAGCAGTTAAATTTCACCGCACTGTAATTCCTGGGGCGGAGGCTGCACTGGAGTCTGCAGCACCACAGGACATGCACTGGTGTCCTCCAGCCCCATGGGGACATGCACTGGTGTCTGCAGCACCACAGGGACATGCAGGAACCCAGCTCTGCAGAGCAGAGTTTGCAGCTAAGTCCTGACTGCCTGTGTACAATATTATGGGTTTCGGCAAAACAAAACCAGAGTGCTATTCCACACAAACAAGAAGGTTACCTGCTGACTACACCACATACTAAATGAAGGTCAGGATTAAAGCTCCTGGTGGCTCCTAAGCCTGATTTAGAGCTCCAGTTTTTATTTAGTCACCCTGTCAAAAGGCAGAAGCACTTGGGATCGACCTGTTCTAGCGACTGTTCCTCTGACCACCATCTCCCTCAGTGAGGTCAGCCCTCTCCTGGAGTCCGTGACAGAGGCAAACTGTGTGGCTTACTGGAGCAAATCCTCCTTCATGCACAGTTTGAGCTGATCTGGTGCTCTACAAACCCAGCCACGTGGCTCCCCAGCTCCAGTGGAAGGGGGAGAGGTGCTGTGGGAGTTAACACTGCAACTATCATAACAGAAATGTTCAAAACCAGCAGATAATTTTAGCACCAGAGTTAAAAAAACCCAACAGCCTATCTTTTCTCTCTAGAGTTCACATGATGAGAATATATCATGGCTGCATTCATTAATACTCAGGACAAGTCCAAATGCAATCTGGTCTAAATTTCTATTTGAATTACCTTTGGTCACCTTGAGCTGGTTCAGAAATGGATTGGTTTGGAGATTCTTAATTGGGAGGAAAAGAGACACTGATTTCATTAAAAGCTATAGTTTGCTTTCTATTTAAACTTTTCACGCCTTCATTTTTAAAATAACATTGCCAAAAATTACTTTTCCCTAAATAAAGTGTTGGGGTTTTTTTGCTTGGTATCAATCACTGTCTTGTTACATCACTAGGATCAAAATCTAGTGTTTCATTTTTGGTTTGAGACAGTGGTCTGACACCTGGAGAAATGCTCTCTTTATAGAAAAAAATGCCCTGATAACAGCTCAGCAAAAGACAGTGGGTACATACCTGGCTGCACATGGAATAACACCACCACGTCCCCAAGAGCACAGCAGTTGACTTTCTGGGCCATCAGCAACTCCTGGGACTTTTCCCTAAATCACATTACTCTGGCACAGAAAAATTTAGTGAGGAAAGATTTAAGCAGCACAGTACATGAATAAACACCCTGCAGGCAGAATCACACAATCCTGCAGCACCTTGTTCCAAAGCAGTGACCCTGAGGGGACAGTGCCCTCCTTCCCTGAGGGGACAGAGCCCTCCCTGACTGTCCCCACCCCTCTGCAGAGCCAGCAGCTTGTCTCAGCCACCACCACCACAAGGACACCTCTATCCTCTGTGGACATCTAGCCCCTCACAAAGGCTGTCACAATGCTGAAGGTTGGTCAGGGCGGGGGGGGAAGATGCAGAGCACTCAGACATCAAGAAGCTGAATTTTGAACTAAGACTTTTTCAGAGAGAGGAGCCTCAAGAAGCCCTACAAGAAAACTCTGGTGGTGTGTTTGCTGAGGGGCTGGGAGGAGAGAGCAATGAGCTGCAAAGCAGCCACCCTTGCAGGAGACCCGCGTGCTCTCTGGAGCCACATCCCTGCTCTGCTCGAGGCACTTGGGTCTGCTGCACTAAAACTGGTTCCCAAAAGCACAGCCCCTCCTTGCCAGTGCCACTGCAGCCCGCTGCTGTGAGCCTCTTGCCACTCCTCCCAGGGGACAGGGAGAGCACAGCAGGGCTCAGGGTGTGGAGGATAAAAGCAGGGACCAAAGCTTCCAACATGCAGATTTTAGTACTCAATACTTACACAGTGGTAAGCTCTTTTCTTTAAGAAAAAGAACTCCTAGGAGAAGAATTCCTCTACCTCTCCCATATCTTATCTTATAAAACACTACAGACATTCACATAAATTTATTTCTCTACATTAAGCTCCTTGAGACATTGCTTAAGAGGAAAATATCCACACAAGTAAAATGGTTACATTCATACATTAAACATAATGAAACACAATGCACGTATGAGATGCCTGTAAAATATTTATGTGCACATTTATTTTCTTGTAAATACCTTCTCCATTAAGATTCTGGCTTGATCCTTTGTATAAGATGCCATTTTTCCTGCGAAGTGCAGCCACTGGAGAATGGCAAATATAATTTTTTTCTCAGTTAAGGGAATGACGATGATGCCCAGTACATCAATGAAATTCCAGTCTGTGTTAGCATCACTGATGGAAAAGGAAATTGGATTCTACTGGCTAATCCGTTGTTAATGATTTCACTTCATAAATACACTTAGGCTTCATTATAACTTCTTGCTATTGGAAATGGTTTAAGCTTTGGGAAAAATATTCTTGGAATAATCAATTATCAGTATGGCACCTTCTAATATTTTGATTTATTTATTTTCTGCATTTAAGAGACCTCAAACCCAGGCTTGGCCAGTGGTCAAACAAGTGCCATTGCCTCAACCTCCCTGCAGCAAATGGGGCAAGTTTTCATGGGCTGAAATCCCACCCATGGGAAGGGCTCAGTGCACTGTAAGTTCCCAGAAGGAAACTTTTGATTATCTTCATTAGTCCCGAACAGTGTGAGCTTGGGTTGCACCACAGGCTCCTCAGAACAACGCGGTTTTGAAGCAAAACCCTCATGCCAGGGACGTGCCCACAGAATGCAGGTGGCAATGTGACACCAAAGCAGAGATCTTTGCAGACAGGGGTTATTAATCTCCTGTATCCTTGCCTGGCTCTGACCTGAAAGCCTCCTTTGCTGCTCTCCTCCCAGGCCCTGTTCAGGCTGATCTGCTGCAGCAGCAAGCTGTGCACATGGGCTTGGAGCTGCATTTCAGACGTGTGTTAAACAGGAGGAGATGAACACAAGGGTGGCTGAGCAGTGAGTCAGGACCTCCCCACACCTCCCACCAGACATCACACCCCGAGGAAGGTCCTGCTGCTCCCCCTCTGTTCTGCAGCCTGGCAGATGCTCCCAGCAGCGAGCACCAGCTCCTCCAAGCCCCAGGGGAAGGTCCTTAGAGGGCTGAGATCCCCCTGGAAGAGTTATCTACTCAGAACACAAGCCTGGCAGGAGTGTAAGCTCCTCTAGTCAACTGGAAAATGTTAAACAACCAGACAAGACAATAAGATAAGCTCAATACTAGGTAGAAAATGGAATTGCCCATGAATAGGGTTTATAGACAAATATTGATTGCTAAGGCTCTGCTCTGGGTCAGAGCCTCTTGAGACTCCTTGGGTTTGCAGCAGAGCCTGACAAGGGTAAGACTCCGTGCTGGAAGTGCTTTGAAGGGAAAAGTGGGCAATATATAGTGCAGAATTTCCCAGCAGAAAATAAAGTTTCATGTTTTCTATCCAGCTCCACAGGAGATTTTTCAGTATTATGCATTAGTTGAATTTTAGAGTGGTTCAAGTAAGTAGATCACGAATAGCAAAGGAAATGTGTTTCAATAACACAGGTGTCCACATGAATATATGCATGAATCCTGGCACATATTTTTATTTTGCTAAGAATTGAAAAGTTGCCCTCTGGCATCTCTCATTGTTGTTTGCTGTAAATCTCTGATGCAAACGCAAACAGGAAAGGACACAAAACTCATTGGTAATCCTGAGGAAACACTGCATCAGCCCAAAAGGCCAAGATTATCCCAGTCTGCCTGAAGTGTCCTTGTGCTAATAATTAAGCAGCAGCTGGACAGGTCAGAATTGTGGAGGGACATTCAAACTGGACATCCCAGGCAGAGACAACTCACAGAATCCAAGAAAATGCACTATATTTGTTGAGTTGAATCCACAGGTGCTTCCCCATCAGCACTTGCCTTGGCCTCTCTCTTCTCGTCCCTGTCACCTTGCTCATCTCCCCTCTTCTCTGCCTCTCTCAACCCAACAGACAGAGCTGCAAGGTTTATAGGCCATGTCCATATTATATAGTCATTTTTGTCACATTTTGCTCTAGATAATCTCTAATCTGCTTCTTTTGACATTCCCTGCATTGTGTCTGCATTTAATTAACAGAATATGGCACCAGAGAAAGTGAAAAAGATGGTATTTTAACAAACTACTTAATGACTAAACCATTTGTTTGAGACTTCAGAAAGGAACAGAGTTCAAAGTTTTTGCAAAGAATATCAAATGCTTTGATTATAAAACAACATCTGGATTCCCCATGGAAACATTGACCTGATGGGAATGTCAGATGCAAAGACACACAGTTCTACATTCAGTCCAGTTCAGCCCCTTGGAGCTGGGGAGACCTGCATGCTAAATCCTCTGCCAGAACACTGATTCATCAGACAAAGGCTCTACTTGGTCACAATTCCGTCTTGTTTGGAAATTCACAGCTCACCATAGCTTGCAAATCTGCCAGTGGCACAAGAAATCCTGTATTTGTCTGAGAAATGGTCAAGAATCTTACCTTTACTGGAACAGAATCTTGGGATATGGCCACGTGATGGCTTTAACTCACAGGCATTTCCAGACAGACTGATGTTTGTCCTACCTGCACTCCATGTGCACCTTCAGGGCGTGTTCCCACTGAAGCAACCAGAGGTCAGGTGGGAGAAAAAAAAGGTAACTTACTCAACATCACTTTCTACACTTCTCCTGAACTGCAGTGGAGATGAGACAAAAAGAAATTTGAAATGCTTCAAAGTAAACACAATTTTAACTATGAACCATATATTCTGGCCACAAATAGCACTGAAATACCTGGCTCCTAGAGGTATCAGACCACAGCTAAAACTCTCTGATGATGTATGTGCAAAATGGCCTCACTACCTGCGTTTAGCTTTCTGTTTTACAGCTACTAACTCCTCTGCCAGTGATACTTGCTGACATTAATTTTCAAGCAACAAAGAGCTAATGTGCTCTCTCCTCTCCTCAGCTGGGCAGCCACAGCTCCCAGGTCACGGTGCCTCTTTCCTCTGCCTCAGGGAACTGTGCTACAAGGAAGAAAAGTCCTCCTTTGCAAAGCAACAGCAAAGGAAGCACTCAGGGAGCTTTACCAAATCAAACCAGCTTCAATTTCTGCTCTTAAAAGCTTGTCTCTCCTACAGGGTTGCTGTTTATTAAATAACTTACTCTGCTTGCTCCACTAAGTAGATGCTCCCTTTTAAACCCTGCATTTCTTGAAGATGGAAACACCCTCACCTCTTACCCCCCTTCCAGAGTCACTCAGGGAGCAGGATTATCCCAGACAGGCTCCCCACAGTCGTCAGGGTCCTGATACCTGTCCAGGCAGATCCCAGACTGGATGGAGCCCCTGAGCTCCTGCAGCTGACGGTGCAGGCAAATTGCCCCCACCGACCATGGCCCTGCTGAGGGGCATGTTCCTGCTTCTGCCCCCCTAGATCCCTGATCTCTTGTGTCAGAAGGAGCTCATCAGCGTTAGGAACTGCCGCTGCTGACCCAGCCCAGGCTGGCTGGGAAAGGACTGAAAGCTGCAGGCAGGTGCAGGCTGAGAGCTGCTGTCGGGGTGGCTGTGGGTGGCTGGACAGGAGCAGGTGAGCAGGTCTGTGAGAAACCTGTGGGCATGGGCACAGCGGAGAGAGCCAGCTGGGGCAGGAACGGCGTGGGGCCGCTCTGCTGCTGTGCAGTGCCCTCAGACCAACACAACCAAACATCCTGCCAGATTACAGAAGCAACACTGCTTTTTTTCTTTCTTTTGTTAAGAAAACTTTCTCCCCTGCAGAGGAGTGGCTCTCTGTGAAAATTCTATGGGGCCAACACACATAGCACCAGCAATCCAGTAATGACCAGCCCTTTAATCCCAGCATGGGCCAGGGCTGTGAGGCAGCTGCAGAGGGTGTCTGTGGGAAGGAAGCCCAGAGATAATGTCAAATAGCAAAGATCTGCACAAGTAATTTAGCAGTAGTTCAAACATCTCATTAATTTAATTTATAGGGAAAAGCTGTCAGCCTTAATTTTGGTTAAACACTGAACCACAGGTGAACCTTGTGCCTGTGAAAACCACAGAGAGAAAAGCTGAGCGTTTTCTCATCTAGCACCCAGTGGCCTTATTAACCCGTGCCAGGAAGGTGGGAAAAAGCCAGCACAATAACTTCCTGGGAAGCCCAGCACTTCTCTAGGCAGTGGCACATCTGCAAGCTCTGTGTGTGCAGCAGAGCCACAACAGCAGCTGTGTTTCCACAGTGCCACAGCTGGTGGAGAAGCAAAGCTGAAGGGTGGAAGCTGCTCTCCTGTGTTGTCTGAGGAGCAGGTTCTGCTGCAGATGGCACTTGCACTTTCCAGGATTTCCAGTTCCTCCGTCACGCCCAAGATCTGTCACGTTGTACCTGCAGCACAGGTGGGATTACAGGATCTTTGGCACCTCCTGTACTGCCCTGTGGAACCCCTCTCATCTGTATGCAGTTTTGCTGGGCTTGGAGCGAGGGCTGCATTTCTCTTTCTCTCCTTGCTAAACGAGAGACAAGGCGTGGCACAAGAAGGCTCTCAGGCCTGTGTTTGGCTGGGGCAAGGCCAACAAGCATGTCCCAGAGACAGACACAAGTTCTTGCTGGGAAGCCACCTGCAGCTATGACTGCAGAAATGGGCACTCAAGGACCTGTCTCTCCAGCCAGCTCTTGCTCAAACTCCCCACAGTCTGGGTACATCCCCTGATGGCCGATTTAGTTTCTTCAAGCCTCCCACTGCAAGGAAACCTGACCAGGAGGGAAGAATGAACGACAAACAGACTGTAAAGAAAGCCCTTCTCTGGTGCCAAGCTCCCTTCCCAAGGCGGGGCCAGCAAGCAAACATCCTCCAAGATAAACCAGGAAGGATGACCCTGGATGTGGGAGCTGCTAGCACTGAAGTGCTGCCAGTGCAGAGGTTTCTGTGGCTGCCTGAACTCCCCAGCTCTTTTTGGGCAAACCAGCTGGAGCACGACACCACCTGCAAACAGCTGTACAGGAGCCAAATGTTCGTGCCCATGCAATGTGACAGAAAAGTATTTCTCTGAGATTTTAAGAAGGCATAGCCTTTTCTCTTGGTGTTTGTAAGCCTCTGCTTTGGAAGCAGAGAAAAAATGGAATGTATTTCTCAAAAGCTCCTGTTATTCCCTGTCGGGTCAGGTGCAGCCAGGTGCTTCCCTTGCATGACCAGCCTTGTGCAGGGAAGGAAGGAGCCCCCAGCACCGGCCAGGGGCAGGCCCGTGGCATCCCCTCCCTGCCTGTCCCCTGCTGGTCCTGCCAGCTTACACACCCAGTACTCGATGCAATATTCCCCCTCCCTGGTACTTGAAATGTCTTGCTGCATTTCATCTGTATGGGCTTTTCCCATCCTTCTTACTCTGCGCTTTGTTTTAAGAGCTCATCCTCCACAGTCATTTCATAGGTTTCTATTCCTAGCATCAGCAGAGGGAAAGGAGAATCTAATAATATTGATGAATAACCAAGCTCTGCTAAGAAGTCTGCCTTTAATTTAAGAAGTACCTGCTAGAAGAAGTAAAAAGGTGCATCACTGCAGACTGCAACAAACACAGTAAGTGACAGATATGAGACCACGTTCCCAGGCACATCATCGACATCAGGGGAAAAGCAGAACTGTAGCTTCAAAGAGCAGGGACAGTCTACTAAATAGATCACAGAAAGTGACACCCTGACAGGTGAATCCTGCTGAAAAGCACATTTGGCCTTTACTTTCCTTTGAACAAACACCCACTCGTTTCCTGGGCTTGCCTTACGTTTTGAGATCCACCCACCAAAGTGTATTGGAATAAACAACTGGCAGGATGAGGCCTGCAGTGACTTTTGGCTGGCTGTCACATGTCTTTTCCATGTGATTCATGCTGGTGACTGAGCCTTCCCATTGGAAAACAGTTCAATCCCTGCCCGACCAGCACGGGAAGAAGCACAGGCAGACCCAGGGCAATCAGCACAATGGGTTTGCAAAGAATTGCTCTGAAGTAAGAGAGGACCTGATAAAATGGTGCTGGAGCGAAACAGATGCTCAAAGGGGATTTCATCAGAGTTCATGTGGAAAGAGGAGAGAAAAAAAGCAATAAGGGAAAAATAATATTAAACTGCAACCGATACCTTTTGAGGTGAGTGCAGAGCTGGTTCTTCATTATCTCCAGGAGCAACATTCAATGCTTAGACTGCAGGAGGGAGCTTAAGGTAACAGCACAGGTCACTGCAGCTTTGATAAAGTACACAGATCACTCAGTGCAGGGAACAGAGCTCCATGGAAAAGGGGTCCCTGGTGCTCCACTGGCCCAGCCAGACCCCAGAGCACTGCTGGGACTTCCCCAGAGCACTGCTGGGACTTCCCCAGAGCACTGCTGGGGCTTCCCAGCACAAAGAGCAGTGCTGTGGCTCTTCTGCACCAGCTCTTACCCTAGAGGAGCTGTCTCGTGTCTGGGATGAGCAGCACTAATATCCTCCATGAATTTAATCAGGCACAAGGCAGCCGATGCGGGAGCTGACAGACTGGTTTCTCCTGCAAGTGCATGCCAGGAGACATAATTAACAAGGAGAATGAAGAAATAAGAGACTGAATTTTTTAAAAATTATTTCTAAATTTCTATTAAATATTCCTCCTCCATCCTGAGTGGAGGGAAACTGTCCACCCACAAAGCCCCTCCTCGATCCCTGGGACTGCAGCAGCACCAGCAGGCTGCACATGTGTGTGGCAGGTGGGGATTTATTGCCCTGGGCTGCTGGAAGCTGCTGTGGCCCTCACAGCTGATGCTGCTGGGCCAGGAGTGCTGGCTCCATGCTCTGCTGTCCAGCCAAGAGAGAAGCCTGCTGCTCCTTTCCCTGCTTCCACAGCGACTTTGAGTCCTTCTCACAAACCACGAGGGATTCCCTGGGGGTGAGGGAGAGGACTGCGTTCCTGAGGTGCAGGAAATGCTAAAGGGGAAAAAAGAAATTCGCACAACGTGAACAGCAGCAATGAAGTTTGAAAATGGACGGTGAAAAATGGGGGTGCTGTAGGAAGGCCAGGCTCCACAGGAGGAGCTGCCAGAGCCGTGGCCTGGCCTGGAAACAGCAGCCAACTGCGGCCTAGGCCTCCGGAACAGCCGCAGGAGAGCTGGAAAACAAAACAAACCTGTGGCGTAAAGGAAAGAATACGCAACTGATAAATAATACATAAAACAAGAAGCAGATAGTTCTTGCAGCCTTTTAAAATAACCCTGACGTGGGTATAATATACCATAAATATCAAAGCTGCAGTGCCGCCCTTATAGGACAAGTCACAGACTAGTCAGAAAACACTTTCTGGGATCTGAATCACGGCCACTTATATATTCGCTTTTATTAGGGGGAAAAAAAGGAGAGAAAAATTAATAGCATCTCTCAGCAGAAAGTTATTTCTAGTCTTCTACTTTGCAAAGGGAACTGTCATCTCTCTATTTTGGTGGGTGTAATGGCACATGCTGTACCGACCATATGTAATCAGAGAATTAAATGCTGGCTCAGATATGAAGACATAATGAGATACACACATTTTTTTAATGAGAAAAATGATTGAAAATAAAACCCGGTAGAGTGAAAAACACAGATGTCTCTGGCATGATAAAACTTCCTGGACATGTAGATCCTAAATTGCCACTGTTGGAATTACTCAAGACTCTTATAACTCCAAGTTGCTACTTTCAACTTCTTCCCCCAAAAAAGGTCTGTGAGAGACACCAGCCAAGCCACTGCCACAGGCGAATGGGTGAGGCTGACCTGGGACAACCTGCCTGTGACACTGGAGACTTGCACAGGCTGGTTTGGGGTGCAACCCCTGCAGAGAGGCATCTGAGCCCCTAAAGAGATTGGAGTTCTTCCTCATCAAGGAGGGTCCTACAGATGCAGAGTGCTCCTGACTGGTTACACCAATCCAAATTCCATCAGGGAGCCACTTTGGACACAGCCCTAACTTCCCAGCAGGAAACCTTCTGCTCCGGCCTGCATTTCCTGGCTGAGAGAGGGTGCAACAGGAGCTGGCAGCAGGAGTTCGGGTCCCACAGTGCCAGCACCCCCCAGCCTCACCACCCTCACCCAAAAAGTGGGCACGGCTGCAGCAATCCTGCCCTGCTGGGTGCAAAGCTCTGCCAAAGCGCTGGTGCTGGAAACGACCTCTCCAGCTCAGTGGACAGGTCACCCAGCCCCTCCTCTGGGGATTTAACCCCTCCATCCCCTCCTCTGCCCCTTCAGTGCTGCCAGGGTTCCATTTCCAGCTGCCCCTCACTATTCTGAGCGAGATTCCTGCCCATGGTCCCCCCGTGGCTCCCAGCCCTCGGGGTCACCCTGGGGCGCCGGGCAGGACAAGCAGCGATGGGCAGGCACTGCCCACAGCCCTTGCAGCACCACCAGCAGCACCTCCAGCAGCACCTCCCACTGCCCTGGCACCGTCTGGGCACTGCTGCCAGCCCCAGGGCTCCCTTTCTGCACCAACATTGTCGCTTTTCCCCCCAGATCATGTTACCTTACCTCTGCTTTGAAGAAGGCTACTAAAAATACATGTCGTGTCCATTTCAAAAGGGCAGAGAGGAAATACAGCCGTACTTTTTTTTGGCTGCAGAACTCTGAGTTTTTAGCTAGTCATAAAATTTTACCACTTCAAAGTGGTCCCTGGAAGGAGGAGCCCAAACTCATGGCTAAAGCTGCCTCTGTCTAGCTACCACAAGCCATATGTGGCTTCAAAGTGCCTCTGATGGCTGTCTACAGGACAGTGTAATCCATAAGTTTACATTAAATATTTATATGACACTACTCTGTGCTTTTTTTGTTTGTCTTTAGAACTTATCTCAATGTATTAGCAAAGTTCAATACTTAACACTGCTGGTGTTTAGTAGGAACCCGGATCTGAACAAACAAACAAACAAACAAACAAACAAACAAACAAACAAACAAACAAACAAACCTGTCTGCACTGGCTACTTCCTGGGACCAAAATGAAACACCTGCCTTGACCATACTGAGGAGCACGGGGAGCAGAAGTAGACTTTGGAGCTGTGATCAGCTCAGCACACTCATTCCAGGCGGGAGCAGATTTTTTCAGAAATTTGATATGCAGAAGGGCAAATGCAGTTTCCAAAAAGGAGAGAGTCTGTTTTTACAGACTGAACTATTAGCTTGGGATTTTTTTCCCAGAACATTTAGGATGTTTTAAATCTAATAACAGCTTCCTAAAGCTATAGGATGAAATTTCCCAATTAAAATGGAAGGAAATTGTTAGAAATTAAAACATCACCATCCAGTCAGGCCTGGCATTTGGGTTTGTTGGTCTGAGTTGAAATGAAAAGCAGTACAAGACATCTTGGCAACTGCAAACCATTTTGCAGATTTATAGTTTCAATAAAAACATTGTTGTGTAAGGCAGAAAGCTCTGGTTTCAGTTTAGAGAAATCTCATTGTCTCTCACAGGCACAAGCACCACTGGGAACAGGAGGTGGGCTCTGTCTCCCACACCCAACAGTGTCATTTATAACTGGGAAATTCAGCAGGGGAAGAGGAGCAGACTCTAATATTCTTGCCGGAGGACCTGCAGGCAGTGCAAAAAATCCCTGCACCACTATAGATAGAGCCACTTGGGAAAGTGAGGCCATCTACCAAGTTCAGGCACCATTTTTTTCCACAGAAAAATTCTCTTTTCCTGTAGCATCAGACTGAAAATTCCCGAAAAGGAACTCTGAAATGACAGAAGACTGCACAAAAAGCCAAACTAAATCCAGGAAAAATAGATATTTGTGCAAAAACCAGTAAGAATTTACCAGAGAATGGACTCAGTGTGTCAATGTGGAACACTCAGTGCGAGGCAGGGACTGACTCAGCTCCAGCTGCCTTTCAGGAAGCAAAGCAGATGCCAAGCAGTTGGAGCACACAGCACGGAAATGATGCTGGGACGCTGCTGAAGGGCCAGGAGCCAGAGCAGGGCTCAGCCTGCCGTGGGAGAGGCTGGCACTGCCAACAGGAGAAACTGCTTCTCCCTGGGTAGCTCCCTGCCAGTGTGAAGAACACTCATTTTGAAGTTTCAGCTGCAAACACCCACCTTCAGCCTCTGATCCCCCAGAAGGGAAAAACAAGTCATTTGAAAAAAAAGCTCTGTGGATGAAAATATGAAATTTAGAGACAGTTTTATGCAGACTGGCCAGTTAAGATAGATTCAATAGAGTCTCTTGTCTCTTCACACCCTGTGTCATTTGCTCTAGCATATGTATTTTATCATTTGTACCTTAAGATGAACCTGTGCTGTTGAATTAATCACTCCAGTTTAGTTTATCATTTCTAGGGCTCCCAAAGAACCCCATCAGCCAGGCTGCTCTCTGTTCTGTCACAGAGTCAGCAGCAGCTTGCTGCTAAGGCTTTCCTGGTGGAGGTTTGGAATCATTCCTTGTCACTCAGGATTTATATATGTTGCTGTAATCACATTTAATGATGCTGGATATTAAAGCAGGAATTTAACATGCTTGGGAGCTCTTTAAAAATCCACTTAGATGCCATTACAATATTTATATATTGGGTGCAAGTTTTCTCTCCCAATGGGGCCTCTTTTACAAATAACTATAACAGTAGCTGTGGGTCACAGCGGAGCCTATTGCATTAATTTCAGGGCTTTTTAGCATTAGCGAATTTCCAAATTATCAGCAAATTAAAATAGAAAATTATTAACCCAGAATGAAACACGTAACGCCCAGACATCCAGACTGTTACCACTCACAGCAGCTGACAATCTGGAGCAGGGAAAAGCAAATTCAGAGTAATGTGAGGAGCAAGTGCCATCTCGTGGCTCCACAGGCACTGCACAGGCACGGCCACAGACCTCTGGGAGCGCTCAGATGCAGGGTGCATTTGTATGCTGTGGCATCATTGCTGGGATTTAAAGCAATCAGTCTGCTGCAATCCCTGACACGCTCCCTTTAGAAGGCTACAGACACTGCCGTCAGGATTTACAGCTTCCCTGGAACCCTGGCTCCCACAAGAAGTCCATAAAACTTTTACCACCCAGTTCTTGCATCACAGCCATAAATTCTGACTGTTTTATCACAGACAGCACAATCTGGCACTGGCTGCTAAACCAGGCAGGAGCTTCTGGTGTGAGCAGGGTCCATTCCCACTGCCAGGGTTACTCAGGGCCAGGGTCACAGCCAGGGCTGTCCTCTCCACCAAGAAATCCAAATGTCTCCCTGCACTGCTCCCCAGGCTGAGCTGTCCCTGCACAAGGGGCCCCTCTGCTCCTACAGCTCCACTCCCCATGGTGCAGACCTGTGCTGCGGGGCAGGGGGACAGCAGGGCAGGGGGACAGCAGGGCTGCCACCCCCAGGATCTGCCACCCCAGGCTCTGTCACACCACTCCAGGCCCTGCCTCGCTGCTCAGTGCTGCTGCCTGGTCTCTGTGGTCACTCTGAGACCCTGACACTTTGCTAAAGGGACCCCACTCCATCCTAAAGTACACTTCTCTGGGCTAGGAGGATGGACACCTGACAACAGTTTTTCCTGCTTGGCAAAGCCATCAACAGTCATGTTACAGAAACAACCCCACCCCCCCAGAAAAAAGATCTGTTGATGGCTGAGACAGGTCAATAGTTATTCCCATTTAAATGTTTCTGTTGAAACCTTTCCTGTACCTCTTTCCCAAAACAAAGAGAGCAAGACAGAAACTAACAGTGGAGGCCTTATTTCTCAGAAGCAGGTACTTCCTTCTCAGAGGACTTCTGCAATGTGCCTCGAGATCTGGTAACTTCCATCAGCCCTTTGGAATGAGGGGAGCTTTGTAGTGCTGTGCAAAGTGAGATTACACAGTGTACACTTATCCAACAAGGAGGGATTAATAACTATATATTTTGTTCATTTGTCCATTATTATTTTACCCTCTGTTCCCCGCTCTAATTTTTTGTAGTAGTCAGAGGACGGCACAAAATTCTTCAGGAGCTGGTTAAGAAAAAGAAATCACACAGCAGGAGAGGAGAATTTAGGAGCAGGTCAAGTCCTATTCTCATGCTGCCCAAGGAGGAAAGGCCAGACCAGATATCCTCATGGCTTGAAATCTTTATTAGCAGCCTTGTGGCATTGCCTGGATGTGCAGAGATAAGATTCAATCCACTTTTCTGATAGAGCTTCCAAGAAGAGTCTCTGTTAAGAGGAACGGAAACAAAGCCTGAGCCGCCTGCTGCCTTCCCCGCACACCACAGGAGCCACACACTTAACAAAGCGTTCCCTGCTCCCTCCCTGCAGGCTGGGCTGCTCCTCTGCTGTGCCACACTCACCACGGACCCACCCTGCCCAAAACTGCCTCGGGAGGGGATTAAAGCTCAGCACCTAAAGCCGCAGACATCTCAGACTGGAGACAGGGAAAGGAATCAATATTTTAAACCTGGGGGAAGTGTCCATTTAGATTAATGCCCTGCTGGAAATAGCACTTCTCTGCAACTCACCAATGACTGTTGTAACAGTCAGAGCAGCTTGACAGAGTGATATTCCAGTTACATAAAGTTTCTCAGAAATGTACTCTCTATCACCTGTGTTCTACTCTGTTATTTCCAATGATTACTTTTAAAGTATCTTTTTCTGGTGGACTCACATGCAAGTCATTTCTCTTGGCTAAGACTTTTGAGAGACGTATTGGGATGGTAAATGTAAAGCCATAAGCTGTGAGAGCCAAGAAAGGTGACCTGTCTATTGATACAGACAAATCAAACTGAGAGAGTGCAAGGAGGAGCAAGGAGGGCTTTTAACCCAGATCAGAAAGCCCTCCCATTTCCTTGCAGAGATGGAGGTCAGCCCAGGCAGCCCAGAGCTGAGACAGCTGAGAGAGGAAAGATGCTCTGGCACAAGCGTGCTCAGTTTTCAGAGCAGTCCAAGGGCTAAGTCCACAGTTCCACTGCCACAGAACCCAGAATCCTCCTTCAAAGTGGGGAAATTATTTTATCCATTTTTTACAGGCAAGAGGCAGACTCAGAATCAGTAAGGTACTTACTGCTAAAAATCACCATTTACACCTAAACCCTGGTCACGTCACCTCTCTGTGGGACTTCCAATTTCAGCAGGTCCCTTGAAAACTCATGAGGGATGCCCAGAGCTGTCCAGGTCTGAGCCATGCCAGCCCAGGCTCCCAAAGCAGGGCGGTGTGTTCAGATTTCCACCTGGAGGAGGAGGCAGGCAGCCCGAGTGAGCCCAGCCACGGGGAGGAGGGAGGGAGGGAGGGAGGGTTCACTGTTTCAAAACTTGATCAAGACTGCCACCTACTAACACACAGCTGAAATGACTGAAATTGGTTCACGCTTGCAGGCAGAAACTAACAGAACAGAAGACAAAAAAACCCTAGAATTGCACTTGTAAAGTTGTTTGACATGAAAAACATCTTTCTTTTTCTCTTAGTTTTGGATACAACACCTTGCTGCTGATATGCTACCCTGCTACATATATCCTAATAGCCCACATAAGGATGAAGAAATTCCTCTTTTTCCCCTCCTAGCTAGGACCCAGCTGTGCATTAACCACTTACATTGTCATTCTTTTACTCTAAAACCAAGCATTTTTGTAATTGGAAGATTTGGGGCTCCCTGGAAAGGAGTTTTCCCACAGGAGAAATCAACGCAGACCTCTGGAGCCAAAGTAGATGCCCTGACCAGAGAACTGTCCTTATTTTATCTTGTGGCCAGCTGGAAAGAATTAGCTTCTTGTTGATACAAGATGCAGCTCTTGCATTTACTGTTCAGCTGATGATCTTCAGCTGTCCCTGCTCAGGACTCTGCTCACACTACCTGAACCAGAGAAACTCAGGTTTGCAGATTGGCATTGGATAATTCCTGGAACCACAATGAGCTTACACAAAAGCTCATTGTGACACAAAACTCAGCTCTTGTGTGCACTTCTGTACAGTACAAACTGGAGCTGCAGGTCCAGAGGAGCCCCAGAGCTGCTGCAGGGCTGGAGCCCCTCTGGAGCCAGGCTGGAGAGCTGGGGCTGCTCACCTGGAGAGGAGAAGCTCCAGGGAGAGCTCAGAGCCCCTGGCAGGGCCTGAAGGGGCTCCAGGAGAGCTGGGGAGGGACTGGGGACAAGGACCTGCAGGGACAGGATACAGGGAATGGCTTTAAGCTGAAGCAGGGTGGATTTAGATTGGATATTAGGAAGAAATTCCTCCCTGTGTGGTGGGCAGGCCCTGGCACAGCTGGGGCTGCCCCTGGATCCCTGGCAGTGCCCAAGGCCAGGCTGGACACTGGGGCTGGGAGCAGCCTGGGACAGGGGAAGGTGTCCCTGCCATGGCAGGAGGTTGGGACTGGATGGGCTTTGAGGTCCCTTCCATCCCAAACCAGCCTGTGATATTTTATTCTGCTGTTCCTGTTTTACACCTGAACTGCACCACTTTGATCTGTTTGGACTAAGCTTGCTCTGGGGTCACTGACAGCACAGGAGGAGCAGTGCATCAGCTCTACTCACAAACACCTCTCTGATTCTTCTCTTTCTCTGCCATGTGGGACTGCAAAAGAACACAGGGATTTTTAAAATGGGCATTGGTGGGGGCAGCAGAAACTAAATTTTGGTTGGTGATGTACAAAGAGTAATTCCCACTGCCCTGCACTGCATAGATTCACTTCAGGAAAGTGTCCCTTCCCTTGGGGAGTGACCCCTGCCTCGATGGACTCAGCCTCCCTGAAGTCAGCAGAACCACACCGGGAGGGGTCAGACTGTGCCCGGCCTGGGGACACAGAGCCCTGGCAACGTTTGCTCCTCTATCCCCTGTCCTCGAACACTGCAGACACAGCATTTTTGAGTTCTGCCTCTCCCTTCCAGTTCCAGCAATTTTGGAGAAATTCCCCTGAGCCACTAGTGGTCGTTGTTGTCCTGTGAGCTCTAATTCCTGGAGTTCTGGAGTGCTGGTGCCAAACAATTCCTGCGAGCTGCCTGTCACAGGCACAACCAGAGCCAAAAGTCTACAGCCAGGCACAAAACGAGAGCTCTGCTGGTTCAGGAGAAGAACGGAGTTACCTCTTCCTGTAAATGATATTCAGTGTCAAGTAAAACACAACAGTTTGACAACAATTAGGGATCGGGTGCCTCGGAACGGCTCCCGAGAGCCCAACAGATGCTGCTTTGTTCACGGAGTTTGTGTAAACACTGATTTTGATGCAGCTCCTTTCATCCTGTGCACACGTGTGTCCCTCCACCTAATGACAGGCAATTGCAAAATCACAGGCAAATATGAAGCCTGTTTTGGGGGAGATGGGTGTGTTTGCTGAGGGCTCAAACAAAGCAGATGCTGTTCCCCAGCTTCCCCCAGACAGTCTCTGCAGTACAGAGAGTTAAAAATTTTGGCCCAGAGTGACAAAGGGACAGAGGACAAAGCACTGAAAAGTGCTCAGCTTTTGGGTCTGCAGCTGGGGGAGCAGAATTCTGACAGAAATTCTGACAGACAGGAGCACTCCTGGGCTGGCTGCAGAGCATTTTTCCCTGATGTGCAGAATTACCCCAGCACCCTGCAGCAGCTCCCCCGAGCAGGGGAGGCAGATCAGCCTCTGTCCCTCCCCTAAACACCACAGGGACACAAAAGGTGACCACAGCCATAATTAAGAAGTTGAACTTTATGTTTTTATCTGGATGCACCAGGGAAAACCTCAGTACCTGTGGACTCTGAAAGGCTCTGGCCTGGCTGGAGGTGGAATACTCTCTGTGAGAGCTTCCTAGAGGAAGGGTTAGTGAGAAATTAACACAGGGAAAGGATGAATACAGCAACTGCCTTCATTTGCTCCAGTTTCCTGCATTTGACGTGCTAAACTGAGTTACTGTAAAAACCTCAGTCTTTAGTTAAATCTCATGTTACTATTAGCATCCACTTTAACCACTAGTCAACACTATAGGGATACCATACTCTCTGCCCTCCTTCTACTGGCCTCAAAGTAACATTTCAGAAAATAGAAACCCACAGCTTAAATTAAAGCGACTTCAAAAATATAAAGATTTTAATTGCACATTCATAACTATATGGGTGCATAAACAGATGCGTATTCACACATCCAAATTCACATGAGCAGGAGCTTTGCAGCTGGCTTCAGTGGGACAGATAACACCAGTAAAGGAAAACTCCCTTCACTGGGGGAGGAAATCAGGAACCTTCTCTGGGACAAGCAGGACAAGTTACTGCCCATTTCAGACATTCAGCAGGGCTCCCATATTTTGCCCATGCCCCTGGTTAAAGAACACGTGAAACATTCCCCACAAATGCACACTCAGAGGAGTGACTGACTGAGACAACCTGAGAGAGAGGAGCACTTAAACCAGGTTAAGATCACTTGGAACAGGGTGGGAAAAGGTTGCTAAACTGCTGAACTAAGATTCAATTCAAATTTGCCTGTTGCCACTGGGAATTTCTCCAATGACTTTGCTGAGCTTTCAATTAAGTCTCAAGCCTATAAAAATAGAAATGGAAGAGAGATCTCTGGTTTTGCAGAAACCATCACACCACCTCCACCAGGAGACTCCCACAAGACTTGGCAAGCAGTTGTTACTGCTACTCAGACTATAAAAGAGAGACAGCATCCACCTCATTTCCAAGTATCCTCCTCAGTCAGCTATAAGAAACGATTCTGAAGCAGCTTTCTGTTTCCTAAAAATTTCTTTTCTTATCTCTTTGAACTTTTCTGAAGAGTTGTACTCAGTACCCATCTGTGCTCCAGTAGTATAGTCAAATATGTTCATTCCATTTATGTAGTAAATGTTCTAGACACTCTATTCGCTCACTTGCAGACTGTCCCAAAGGCTGTGTACTCAATAAAAAGAAAAAAATTAATTTATTTAAAATCCAGTTCTACATAATTCCATTTTAGTGCAATCTATATTCAAGCAAGCATTTAAATATTCTATTAAAATGGATCCATCATCAAATATCCTGGAATCCAGCAAAATAATAGCTAACATCTTAGTGCTAAGCCTCCATCAGAGTCACACTGGTGCCTTGATACCCCCTTCATTTATTTCCAATTCTGGCACCTGTAACCATGGCAACATATACGGAAACATTTCAAGCAGAACAGAACTGACAATCACAATAACAGCGCGAAATACCTGAGCTGGGGAAGGAAGAGGAGAGGCACAAGCAGGTAGTTGTTGAAATTAAAAGCTAATGACAAGAAAACAGCTGGAAACAAAGCTGGCTCACACGGCCATATTCTCTAGGCAGATGTATTTCTGCAAACCCAGTCTGTTCTATCTTACTAGCTATGGAGAGGGAGGTAAAAGAAATAATTTTTGCAGTAAAGACTAAAAGTGTGAACTCTAAAAAGTTAGTTGCTGCAAATAATGTTTATCTGTTGCATGCACATCCAGGAGCACTCAGCATTAGTCCGTGAAAAGCAAGTATTTTTTCTAAAGGCAAACACTCACAAATGTGCTTCAGAGAAACACTATCCATCAAGAAAGAAAGAGAAGTCACCTTTTAAAGAGATTCTGAAAGAATAATTCCATTAGCCTACATCAAAGAACAGGTTTGAAATGAACATGAGTTAATAAACCATATATGTGTAAACTGGGATAACTTCCTAGACATTTAAGGGAACTAATTAGCATTTGAATGCTGTGAAGCAAGAAAGGGAAATTCTATCTTTAAACTGTAACAATCAAAACTAGAAATGAGATTGACCTGTGTGGGAGAGCCTAGCAGGATGCAGCTGCAAGGTTAGCTTCCAAGGTTTATGGGGCTGGAGCTGAAAAAACACAAAGATCAAGGCCATCACAAGACCTGCAGGGAGGGCTGGGGTTTTTTATCTGTTACCCCGTGAAGCTGAATTTAGAGAGCAGAATTAAAGAAGAAGAGCTGGACTCACATCAGCCTCCCCGTCACAGCACCTCACAAGCCAAGGGCTGTGAATCAGGCATCAAAACCACCAGGAATTCAGCCAGCAAGGCTCCCTGGAAAAAGGGAAGAAAAATAAGACAAGACAAAAGCAAACATTATATTGAGCTAGAGACTTGAGGGAGGGAGGCAGAGCGTCTGGGGATTGCTCTGCCAGGGAGCTGCATCCTCCCAGAAAGCAGCATGAGCTCTTTCACCAAACCTCGCTCCCAGATCACGTAACCGCTGCCTGAGGGGCTTCACACACACTCCAGTACTGCACATTCCACTTAGCCAGCTCCTTTCAGATCCCTTTTTCCTTATCAGAAGGAAAAATAAAAATTCTGCAGCAAGTATTAGGTAGGATAAATCCCACCCCTGCACAGGAAAGAGTAACAGCAAGGGGCTGCAGGCTGTAAAAAGGCCTGAACCCATAAAATATGTAAATACACAGAGAAGTCAGAACTTCCAGGATCAGACACTGCAGCCAGTTATTGCTCCTTTTCAGTGCCTTGTGCCTGAAACAGGAGAGTGTGGCACTGCACTACTCCGTCTCTGGGCTGTGGTGGTGGAGTGTGAGTTTTCTCCTGCTGAGAGCAGCTGCATCCACCCCACAGCGGAGGCAGGGACCAAGAGGAGGCCCCTGGGGCAGGGCAAGCCCCGGGAAAGCAGAGAGGCACAGGGCCTGAGGGGGGCCTGGCATTCCAGGGATGGCTGGGACCCACTCCTCACAGAGCACCCCACCCTCTGCCTTGGGCTGTGTGTTCCCTTTGCCTCGCCCAGGACTGCACACCTGTCCATAACCCATAAACAGCAAATGCAGCAGGCACCTCCTGGTGCCACTGGGAGCTGTGGCTCCCCTGCCAACCCCTCACTGCAGCAGGGGCACAGAGGAGCTGGGAATGCTTGCTTTTAGGGCAGGGAGCAGAAAGATGGCCCATTCCTTTTGTCCACGGTCTGTTAGTCATTCAAATCTTATTGTGCAGCAAAGGCCAGTGCAGGACTCAGGGGAAGCAAGGGGAAATAGGAATAGAAATGGAGAGCATGGAAATGGAGAACTGGGATGTGAGTTAGCAATAAGTCCGGGAAAAGAGTTAGTGTCTCTTTTCTCACTTGCATCTCAGAAAATGTAACTGCCAAGGCACAGTACACAAAAAAGCTGTCACTCACTGTCATGTAGGAAGCACCTTACTCTCCTGCCTCTGGGGAATTTCCTCAGTCGCTGGATTTTGTAAAGGAGAATGTTTTTCCCCTGCCACTGTGTGTCTCATTGACTCCTATTTTCTTCTTTGCCATTTGTAACACTCTTCTTCCTGACCCCCAAGAAGGATTTGAGCTTTCCAACCAATTTCTCTAATGCCTCCAGGTTAACAGGGGTTCAGCAGAGAGTTTAACAGCAGGTTTGGAGCAGCACTCGCCCACAGGTGTGGGAGCAACAGGGAGGGGTGAGGAAAACCAGGCAAATGCAAACCACAGGGCAAAGTCTGCCCCATCCACAGAGTGCCTGGGCATTCTGCTGCAGAGGGAGCTCGCCACGGAGCCCTGTGCTCCAGCTGCATGAGACAGCACATCTGCACCCTGCACATCTGCACCACTGCATCCTGCACATCTGCACCACTGCATCCTGCACATCTGCACATCTGCACCCCACACATCTGCACCACTGCATCCTGCACATCTGCACCACTGCATCCTGCACATCTGCACATCTGCACCCCGCACATCTGTATATCTGCACCCTGCACATCTGCNTGCACATCTGTACATCTGCACCCTGCACATCTGCACCCTGCACATCTGCACCCTGCACATCTGCACCCCGCACATCTGCATCCTGCACATCTGCACCCCGCACATGTGCACACCTGCACTCCTCTCCCCTGTCCCCTCTCCCCAGCCAGGCACAGCTCCCAGAGCAGGCACTGCATCCTGCCCCTGCCCCTGGCCTGTCCCCAGTGCTGACCCCACTGCAGCCTGACCCTGCCCCTCCCCTGTCCCCAAGGCTGACCCCACAGGTGCCCAGGCCCCAGAGGAACTCCGTGGTCCCCTGCACTCTGAGCAGCCCAGCCTTCCCCAGGGCCCCAGACCCTGCTGAACCATTTGTACTGGTACAGAATTCTCTTGGAAAATCCATCCTGTCATGAATCACAGACTTTAAGTTCTGGAAAAGGTACCGTGCCCCTTGGGATGCTCCTTCAATGGTTAATTAATCTCACTTTCAAACCAGCCTCCTTTCTTTCTAATTTTCGCTGATTCTTCCATTTCTAGTTACACGATCCTGTTATACTTTTAACACAGATATAACAGGTTTTCTATCTTTACTCGGGTGCTGACAGACCAAAATTTTCAGCTTTCCATTTTTTCAAAGAATCTAGTTAATGTTCCAATAAAGAAAACCTTTTCATTTCAAAATCCCATTAGATCACTTTTATAGAAAGATATCCATTTATTCTTAGACTCTAGGAACTACAGCAGTGAAATCATTTGCATCCTGTGTTCCTCTATTTTCATATTCACTTTCACCTAAAAGCAGAAGTGTGAAAGTCTTAACTCACTCTGGATTTTGATTTCACTTCACACCTTCAAAGCTAATTAATTATCATTTGGAGTGAAATGGCATGTTTAGCAGCTGTAATGAAAATGTTAATATACTGGGCTTAAGGACTTCTGACCAGAATGCAAGCTGTCAATAACCAAATTATTTCATGTATTTATTTTTTAATTTTTCATTGTTTGCCATCCCAAACTGGGAGAAAAAGTTCATATAATGAGAATAATACTCACTAACCTCCAATGATTTGGAGCCATGAAAGCAAAATGCTGTATCTCAAGTCTGACTTCTCAGAAAGTAAAAATGAGCTAATATTTCAAAACACAAGGTCCTTCTGAGTTGAAAATTGGACCATGTTCATTGCCACTACTTCAATTTTTATCTTCCTCCTTTGTTTTCTCACTGGCCGGGTCATTTGGAGTCTGTCCATTCTGGTGCACACTCACACCCCCACATCACCCCCACATGGTAATGGGAGGGCACTGGGTCACTGTCCCTTCCTCGTCACCTGGAGATCTCCTGAACAGGACAGAGTGCTGTGCCCCACTGTGCCTGGCCTGCTCCTGCTGTAGGTGGAGTAAAGGGCAGGGACAGAGCCCAGGATTACGGCTTTACTGCTGTCCTACTGCTCTCTTCCTACCTGTAGGAAATGTTTCCTGGGTTTTTTTATTTTAAACTCATGCTTTATGACTCTAGAATTAGGGGTGAATCCTATTAGGAAGACAAAAGGCTCCTTGTAGTTCATAGCTGTCTAATAGGGGGAGAGATAGAGACTATTATATTTGGCACAATATTTAGAGAAATTAATCCTCAAGCACTGAAGATTTGAGGGATTAACAGTTTGAGTGACAGCTGAGCTCTATCCCTGGATTGTGCCACAAAACCATTTGCTTCCAAGTTGAACATGTTCCTCACTTCCACCCCAGTCAGCACAATTCCTGCTTTTATTGCACTCAGGTCCCCAGGGAAGATCAACAAACTCATAAATCCTTATTTCATGGTGGTTGGCAAAACTGTCGTGTTATTTTCATTTCTAAGATTTGATATGTGCCTTCCTCCCTTTGTGAAGAAAAAGACATATCCCCTGTATAAAATACCCTACATTTTTAAAGCTTCAATATTTGATTAAAGAGCTTTGAAGCTGTCCATTTACAATAAGAAATGATGTGTAGTGACCATGCATGTAAACATGTCCACAAAGTATCCTCCAGACCCTCCCAGGATTGCTTGGAGAAGTCCTGACCAGTGGGAGTGCTTCACTGCAGAGGTCCTGCTCCCTGATTTCCCACAGCAGCAATGGGACAGTTCCCCTGGGCTGCAGAGGGCAGAGCAGCTCCCATCTCCAGTTTCTGAGGGGGATCCTGCAGGGAAACAGGAGGGGGTGGCCCCAGGGCTGGACAGAGGCACTGTCACAGCACCAGAGGCTCCCCAGCCCAGGAAATGAGATGGGGAAGGAAAGGAGATTTCGTGGTTGCCATGGCAGTGGCAGCATGGGGCCATGGCAGGAGAGCAAGAAATATTCACTGCAAGCTCATTTGTGTAGCTTCGAAACAAAAAAAATCTGTGAAAACAGCTGAAATAAATTTACAATTAATCCCTCCAAGATCTCCATACTTTGAAGACACAGAAACACACAAGCACCAGCACAGTGGGCAAGGTGCAATTTTGCTCTGAGCCGTGTAACTTTGTGGAGACCAGTGAGGTTACAAGGTTTTGTCCAAAAGGTCTTAAACATCACGGTGTGAATGTGCTCCTTTCTGTTCAGGGCTTAAGAAACTCCCAGAAGAGGAGAGTTCCTCCAAGGAACAGTGTCATCCATGGCAGAAATCGCCCAGTCTCATCCAAAATGGGGACATTTCTTGCCCTCCACAGCAGTTCTTGCAGGGAAACTGTCCATGGCAGGATGTTTTTGCCATCTGTCTTCCCAGCTGTCAGGTTATTTCCATGGCCATTTTTGAAAGGTCACACCCTCCTGCAGTTCCTGGGCTGCAGGAAAGGGCTTGTGCAAAATACCCCACAGCATCACGTGGAGGCTGGGGGCCAGGGCTGAGAGCTGGCACACGTCAGCCTGGGGCCTGGCGCTTTTTGGGAATGCATGAAAACAATGGGGACATGCTTTCAGAGCAGCAGGAAGGTGGGGACAGCTGCACGTCAGCATGAGGTGCTGCTGCAAAGGGACTCCTGTGGGTATGAAGAGGAGCCAGTCAAAAATCCAGGAGGACTGGGGATTTTCTGGTGAGCAGAGAAAGGACCAGAGCCTGTGCATGACACTCACTACTCATAAGCTACTTCCCTGTCCAGCATTTACAGGACTCACTGCTCTTAGCTGTGGATCAAATCAGGATTTTTATGAATAAACCATAAAATTCAATGTCTCCAGGGTAGGCCCAGAGCTCAGAACTGTCCTGTCCTGAGGCAGCCTGAGCATCCAAGCACAGGGGTGGATGGCAGCAGAACACCAGCACTGGTGCCTTTTGCCCTGCACGTCTCTGGGGTGTCTGTGCATCACCCATCCCCTGCAGTGGCAGCTCTGGGATTAAAACCTGCCCTCAGTCCTTGGCAATAGATAATGTTTTCTTTTCCTTCCTTAAAATTGTATTTCAGCCTTAATTAGCTCACAAGCCTGTTGTTCAAAAGCTGAGGTTTCCTCTCTGCGTTTTCCCCTGCTTCAGTTCAAATCACATCTAAAGACAGAGCCATCCTTTCATGAACAGAACCATTTCTTTTGCCTGCACTGCCAGCGTGGTTAGGCCCTGATCAAATATGTTCCCTACTGTAACATTTCTTTTCAAGGTAGCTCACTAACCATTACCTGTTTTTCACTTTTACCTGCAAATAGCAAAATATCATCAACTGGAAAAGATAATTCTTCACTTGTGAAAGTGTTATTTTTTTTATTCTATGATATGGGCAATACAAATGTCACTCCAAGTCAGGTTGTATTAAGTAGTTTCATGTCACATGACACAGTGTGAATTGACACATGCTGTGCTGTTGTATGAGATCTGGGGTTACTTGTTTGAAGAGACTTTTTTCTTTTCTGTTTAGGAGAAGATATTACATACTATAGATATTACATGATCCATCCATTGGCCAAAAAATAGACCCAGATAAAGCTACAATTTCTGACATTCAGAGCAAAATAACACCTGAAAATCATTGCTTACTTTTCATATAATACTGATAGTCAGAGCAAAAATAATGTGAAGAGACTCCATCTGTTACTAAATACAGTTCATCTAGGAAACTAAAACAGAAATCTCCATGCAGATTCCAAATGTCAAAGTAAACCAAGGATCAGCTTCATTTGGCAACTGGTAGTCACTCTGAAAAGTAAACTCTTAGGAGTTTCAGCAGTGTGTTATTTTCCCCTAAGTTATGGAAAGGCCAAGGAGCATCTCTGAGAGACAGAACCAACCTCAGTTCCTCTGGAATTAGAGCGGCGCATCCCAGCCCCGGGGCTTTCACAGCACACCTCGATCTCATGGACTGCTGAAGACCGGCAAAAGTTCCTTGGGATGCTGATAATATACAGAGCATCAGCACTGGAACCCCTGGGCTGTGTCCCACTGTTGGATTGTCACAATCCACTGAGCACAGAATCTCCCAGCCTGGAGAAGTCCAGCCTGGACAGGGGCTGGGGTCAGTGCCATGGCCCAGCTCTGGGCAGTCTGGTCACTCCTGCCACCCCAGGACGCAGCTCTGGGCAGTCTGGTCACTCCTGCCGCCCTAGGACACAGCTCCGGTCACTCCTGCACCCCCAGGACACAGCTCTGGTCAGTCTGGTCACTCCTGCAGCCCCAGGACACAGCTCTGG
>VXBQ01012663.1:89758-101664 GCA_013400175.1 Phainopepla nitens
CCCACAGCCCCGGGACCCCACAGCCCCGGTGGGAGGGACGAAAAGCATTTCCCTGGTCCATCTGCGGGAGAATCAGGGAACGGTTTCCCGGTGCTGTGATTTCAAAACTCCTCCTGAACCCCTGGAACTCACCCTGAAAATGTGCTGAATTACCAGGCAGACAGTCAGGAGAGTGGAGTTAGAATAACTAGAAGGTCCGTAACTGCTACGAAATTCTCTGAGCTTTCCTTTGCATTCTTTCTGAGGGGTTTTGGTGTAAGTGAAATCTCAGATACTTCAAGAAGAAAAAAACCTACCCTTGTTGTGAAACAACACATTAGACAAGACACACATTCTCCTTCCATAGAGGGATTAAGAGATATGATGGAAAAGGAAGTATCCCTTGGACTTTGCAGTTTCTAGCTTGCCAAATTCTTGCTGAAATAAGAACATAAAAGCAGAACACAAACGGAATTTTGAATAAAATCATATAAATTAGTAGAAATACACAGAGATGGAGCAATGTTTCAGTAATTGCTTTTCACTCTGGACATGTTAATAAATTGAAATGGATATTTAAGTGAAATTCCACTGTTTATGGTCAGGATTATCAGAGAAGTGGTGGTTATAATTTTGCTGTATCAATTCCTGTCCTCTTGCTATTCTCTGTGTATCTCTCAGAAACAAGAATGTAATTTTAAGTATTATTTGTTTACCAGACAACCATGGTATTGTCTGACATGTAATAGAATATTTCCACTAATTTTATTTGCTAAAAAATAACAACACAAAATGTAAGCTTTTTAATCTGCTACAATAAGTAGCAAAAGATCAAAACTAATCAAATCCATGCTGACAATTAGTTAGATAAAAGTCTGACAATTCTGTCCACTATAGCTACTATTATTTACATAAGAAACTTATCAATTACACAGTAAGTTACCATTATATGGTTTAGGCAGAGAATTGGAAAATATATGCAAGCTATAGAGTTCACATTTTAAAATTAGCTGTTCCTAGAATGTATGGGAAATGAAAGCTCAAATGCATGACCCTCCCACACTACAGATTGAAAAAATATGTTGCATCAAACATCCACATAAATTATAAAAGCCCCTTTAAAATGTCAAGTATAGCTCCTACTGTGCTTAGGATGTCAGCATACCTCTAAAAATATGGAGTGATGAGGCATGGATACAATTTATAGCGGAAATCAAGCACGCTTTTCAACTTGCACGCACAAAAAATGTGATAAATCAAACAAATCTTTTCAACTTTTCAAATTGAACTGCAACCGTATTGAGTTCACACAAATTGTCCAGATTAGCAATATCTGATTACAGTATTTAGGGATCCACAGCTGTAATGTCATAATGCCTTTTCTTTTTTTTTTTGACAGTAGGATTACAAATTTAATGCTGCAGTTTCAGAAGACAAATGCATTCGTTGAAATCATCATTTCAGCCATTTGTATTAAATGGTGCTGAATAGTTCAGTTGTGATGCCCCTGTAAAAATAGTAAACCAACACTTTCAGGCTGAGCCTGCAGAGATATACCTTGGCACTCGCTCATTGCAAACAGAAAAATCTCCTTTTCTAGATCTTACTGTGGGACTAAATCTGTAGTGTTTCCTCTCGGTTAGTAACAATTTCCCAGAGAGCTATTTTAAAAAATGAGCAACAAATATTTATAAAACAATACAATTTATGCTGAAAACCTGCAGCTCTTGAAGAATGAAAAGAAAGAGTGGGATGGGATAAAACACAGCGCCGAGAGTGAACACAAGTGCAATGTGGTTCCCATACACAGAAAATTCCTGGACTTCCCAGTGAAAGGCAAAGAGCCTTTGCTCTGGGGCTGACTTGCAAACTGCTTCAACTGCAACACCTTCAAATAATGAGGCCGGTTAAGGGAGAAATCACCAGTAATAATTCGGTTCTCAGGCACCTAATCCTGGCTCTTTCTTTACACAGCTCTGCCGCGCGGTGCCAGCAATGTCTCTGGCTATCGGCAGCCCCCTGAGGTCGCTGCCTTCCAGCGGCTGCCCTCCGCAGAGGGAGGGAGGGAGGGAGGGAGTTCGGGGCACTGCTGCTGAAGGGTTTTCCTGCGCTGGAGGCTCTGCAGCCCGGGGAGCCGTGCCCCAGCGGGATGCTGCGGCCGGCGGGGCCGCGCCCACGAGATGGCAGGCTGGGCTGCGAACGCAAACGCCTCCCGCCCTCCCAAGGGACAGCAGCCCCAGGTCGCAGAGGTGACATTTGCTTTACATTATGATACACGCTAATTAATCATTAGCGATCCCAAAAGTATGTCGACTAAAAATGCTTTGCTGAGGCTCATCACAGTAGGGGCTTTCAATATTGATGCTGTTACACACACACTTGCGCCGCGGCTGCTCTTACACACCCACGAATTTAGTGTTTCAGGCTACTGAGTGTCTTTTAAGTGCTGCTAATTATTGTTTGCTAAAATTCCTTACGGGCGGTAATGAACTCAATGTCTTGTACTTTCTGCTTTAAACTCTGGAGGTCATAAAACAATCTCTCGACTGGGAGATGAACTGGGAGCGTCACCAGCCAAAGCTGCTGCAAAACTGACTGGGACTTTCTGGCACAGCCCAGGCTTTTTGGAGGGGCTGACATTTTTTCAGCCATGTTTCAGTCCCTGTGCCAAAATCTGGAGCCATGCCCCTTGAGCCCCACAGCTGGCACGGCTGAGCACAGCAGAGGGGACGTGAGGGCTCTGTGAAGGTGATGCCTGACTGCACCTCCAACACGACCAGAGCATGTCACTGCAGCGAGGACACGGAGGGGCTGGGAGTCACCTCTGCTCCCAGTACCAGGCTGGGAACAGGAGGTGATGGGGAATGCAGGAAAGCTCACGTTAATAAAGCTGAACAGGGAGGTCAGCGGGTCCAAAAGCACCAGCAGCTCTCAGTCCAGCCTCACGAGCTTTTAGCCCTGGATAAAAGCACCCAGGACAGGCAGAAGGAGGAGGCAAAGAGATTGGACTTCAGTTTCAACCAAGTATAAGATGTGAGTTTTTGGAAAAGTGAGTGCAGATCTTCTCCCTGGGAACCCTCTTCAGCGGCTGCAAAGCTGCTGAGCTGTCTCAGTTCTCACCTCTCACTGCTGCACAGAAACAGCCCAACCCAAAGGTCCCTGGCAGCCCCAACTCAGCAGTCCTGCTCTCTGCAGGCTCATCTTCAGCCTCCCTGAGCTGACTCCCACTCTACAGAGAAGGGTACCAAACCTGCCACCCTGGTGGTTTTCAGCACTGTGCTCTTACATCTGAGCTAATTTCAGGGTCTGCACTGGATGGGAGATAAACTGTCTAGAAAATGCTATTCAAAACATAAAAAAACAAGCCTTTGACTCTGCTGGTGTTGCAAGAAAAATATTGAAAGGTGAGCACAGGCTTTTGCAAAGGTTATGAACTGAATACCTGTGATGCTTCTCCTCAGGGAAGTGAAGATGGAGCAAGCAGCAAACATTTGTTACAGGATTTTCTCTACCACGCTGCATCACCTGTGTCAGAGGGACCCATGCCAGCCTGGATGTCAACTGTTTCCACCTCCACCAATGCTCTGGTGGGCTCACACTCATCTCTGCTCTCTCCTGTGAAAGCTTTGGCTCACATCCCAAAATCCTGTTCCTAATGTGAACAATTTATTGGTGCAAGTCAAGGCTAGGTCAGCATTTAACAGCTAAAGAATGGCAAAACCATTATTGGTCTAATGGGTCAGGAAATTAGTCCTGTTCATGTAATGGAACTATATTAAAAACACAGAAAACAAAATAAAAAGGATAAAGGGTGAGCGAGAAAGAGGCCAAAAAAAGAAAAAGGTGAATTTCCAGTTCTGTGTGATTTCAGGACCTGAGATTTTAACAAAAATATCAAATACCACTGAAGTTTTAATACATCTGTGACGGCTGAGATTTACAGTTTACTTGACTTCTTGCACTTTCAGTCCCACTAATGCAGAGTTTGGGGATTATATACAATAAACCAAGGATATAAAAGATGGGACTTAAAGGCTGAGTCCCTGGAGTCACAGCAAAGCCCTTCCCACAGACAGGTGATTTCTGAAGGGGTGAGGCACCAGCACCCTCAGGATCTGCAGAAATCTTGGGCTTGCCTGCTGATGTTCCAAGGCACCAGATGTTTGCAGCCCTGCAGCCACCAGGCCCCACCAGGTTTTGCCAGGCAGAATTTGCCACAGGCAGAGCAGGGAGGGAAATTCCTTCTTTCCCCACGTGGCCACTGCCGAGGCTCGCAGTGGGCACAGAGCTCTGCAGCCCTCAGACACATCTGCATCCGGCCACTAAGATTTTCTAATTCAACAATGAAGTATCAATATTTTGACATAGTTACTGTGCCATTCCAACATACTTTGCCCCTCTTATTGTCAATCCTTCAAAAGTGGAGAGAAAGCAGTAGTCAATGTAGAGCATTCTAGCTGCTACACCAGTTGACTTTCAAGCCCATTTGGCTCTATTTTAAAACTTTAGAATTAAACCCTGTTCTATTCTCTCCCTCTCTCTTGCCAACCATAACACTTATTTAAAATTCCCTCTTTTCCTGACGTATTACAAGTCTGAAAGCCCCCATGGCAGTTTAAACCTTGGCATCTTTTCAGCAGCCCCCTGATTTATGAGCTTAGGGTTTCTACATTCTAGCTGCTTTACACTGAAGCTTGAAAATGTAGCAAGAAAATAAAAAATAAATAAAAAAGAGAGCTGACTTGTAGCAGCAGGATAGTACTCCTCAGGACGTGCCGATTTAGCTCCCTTCTTACTTGTGAAACAGATGGTGTTTTATGCCTAACACAATCAGGACCATTCTCTATCTGTTGCTTTCTAACCTTCCCCACCTGTGTGAAACCCAGCCAGAGCTTAATGAACATACTTGGAGCTGTCTGGACTGAATTAGTCCCAGTAGGAGTTACCCTTCAGGTAGTCCCCAGTCTCCCACGGCCGTGTAACTGCAAAGGAATACAAGAAACCTTTACACTGCGCCTAATTAAATAAAGGTTTGCCTCTGCTAAGTGCATTTTTTCCCTTCCAAAAGCAAGTAATGGCTCATGTGTTGAACTATTTTGGAAGCATTTGCAATTATCTTGAAAATTTGGGAAGAAATGGCAATTTTGGCACAAAAATGGGGGCAGAATGTGATTTTAAGCGGTATTTGTCTTCCAGTTTTAAACCTTTTTCACTTCTACATATCAAATTATTACAATAATTACCTTGCAAATGTAAGGCATTACCAAAATAATGTTTTTTCAAAATTCACACACAAAACTTTTTGTTCCTCCTATTCATGCCTTAAATTTGCATTTTTTTTCCCACTTGAAATTCTAGAAAAATTATCTTTTTTTCTTTGAAATTATAAGGAAATTACAAGCTGGCTACTTTGACCATATTTCACATCCCAGACAGCAAATCTTAAAAATGTCATGAAAACATGCTAAAGTAATTTCCTTCATGCTAATAATCAGTTGTAGAACATTGTTGCAGAGAAGTAATTCAGCAGCCTGAGATTGCTTCCAAAGTACCTGTGGTGGGATTTCCAAGTCAGTTTATACACTGAAATTTCTGCTGCTGGCTTTCCTTCCTCTGTCTGATGTATGAGACAACTCCACATGGTTTCCAACCTGAATAAGCACAAACATTTTCCATTAAATTAATAGCAGTATTGATATGAAGCAGGCATATTATTTTTTGCAGTCTAGCTTAGACCAAGAACGGGATCTCACTGGATTGCAATCAAGTGGATGGCCAACCTTCCTCAGGAATGTTCACAAAAAAACCCCAATTATCAGAGTTCTGTGTCTGCAGTTCCCTCGTGATGAGATTTAGCTGTGAATCCCTTCCACGGCTCAGCTGCACTCAGACAAGACAGGCTCCAATCCTCTTCACACCCCAGGAGGGTTCAGCACACTGAATCACTGAGATCAGCTCATCTGGGCATCCAGAGAGTTACAAACCCTTGTTTGTCATGAAGAAACAGGACAAGCTTCCTCCTACACTTCCCCGTGAAACCCCATCAGGAATGTTTGCTGAACTCTTATTCAGAAAGAGCCCTGGCAGCTCCTTGCCTTGCAGATAAATAAACCAAACTCTGCCCACGGCAGCGGCCAAGGTGTGTCTGCTCCAGGTGCACACTGTATGACCACAGCCCAAAATACTCTTCCTTGGCTGGGATGGTGCAGGGGGACTCCACAGAGGATGCCAAATCAGATCAGAACCTTTAAAAAACCTGACAAGGCACAAGGGTGTTATTTAAACTAGAAACAGGGGGAAACTGGCATGATGTCAGCTGTGTGTCAGTAACAAGATCTCTGATTGTGGAGAAGGTAAATTTCCAGTTGAGCCCTGCACAGGCAGTCATCCCTCCAGAGGGACATGCAGGGACACTGCTCAGCATCACAGAAGGTGGCCAATAAAACAGAGAGCAGGGCTCAAACAAATGCCAGCAATCACTCTTCCTTATACTGCCATTTAGCTGAACTCCAGGGGACATTTGGGGCATCCCAAATAAGAGCAGAGGGGGCACTTTGCTGGGGCACAGGGGGAAGGGCAGACAAAATTTAGAAGTTTGACCAACAGCCGAGAGGCTTCAGTGAACCACTGGTGAAGTAGGGTGGAAGAGGAGTCGTGTACCAGTCCTGCAAGCAATAAGGGATTTGTTCCACGCTTCTGAGAGGTGCAGGCCAAGGCTCGAGGGACCTGGGGACTGCCCAGCTCAGAGTCTGTCACAGGGACCCACAGAGGGGAAGGTGGCAGGAGCTGAAATCCCACAGCCCCACAGGGACGGGGCAGGAGCTGAAATCCCACAGCCCCACAGGGACGGGGCAGGAGCTGAAATCCCACAGCCCCACAGGGATGGGGCAGGCTTTGCCAGGATGTCCCACATTCACCTGCAAGTCACGGGACAGCTTTAAACCCCAGTTTAAACCCCACAGCACACACAGATGTCAACACAGCCATGGGAAGGACCTGTACCAGCTCCAAACTAAGACACAGAACTGGGAAAGAGACACTCTTCTCCATGGTCACTCCATCCAGTAATTCCAGTCCTTGGTCTTCTCTCCCAAACCAAATCCCCAAACTCTGCCTGCAGAATCAGCTCTCCCAACCAGCCCTGGCCACGATGAGGAAATGTAATTTTAGAGAAGGGCAATGTTCATTGGGCTGCAGAGCTCTTTGTGGAACTGCTCCATTTGGATTATAAATCAAGGTAACTGTTGAAAGTTACCCTTCTTGCTTAAAAAAAATAGCAACAAAGTGCCCCTTTAGCATGAAAATGACATGCAGAGTTGAAGAACTCACTCTAGCCGAATCACTAAGTACAAAGGGGCGTAGTGTAATTAAGTTCAGTGTCCTTGTGGGAGGGAATGCAACAAAACCTAGCACTGTGACATTAAGCTTTAGAAAGGGGATTTAAAAAAAAAATGAGGAAGCCAGTCAAAAAGGCCCTGAAGTCAGAAGTGAGGAAATTAAAATCCTTCAACTCAGCATGGAGGCTACTTAAGCAACCATAATAGAGTCCCAGAAGGAATGCACAGCTTTTCAAAGAAACACGGAAGGCAAGAAAAATAAAATTAGCATGGGAAAACAGCAAGGTTCAAGGGGTTATTTAAGCCAAACAGGTAGAATTCAAAACGAAGTGAAAATCTATCTGAAGGGAAGGAACACAACCCATGGAAGGTTCTCCCCATCATGAAAACACAGTTCAAAACTGTGGTGACTGAGAAATGGTCTGGGCTGAGGGGAGGTGTGTGTGTGTGTGTGAGAAGGAGAAAATAATTAACAAAAATAAAAATTAGTAACTGGAAAAATGGATTTCCAAGATACTTCAATGGATAATAACAGTGAATAAGGCGATTACAAAGAAAAATTAGTTATTTTTCTCCAGCATGTAGACCACTGTGATATAAACTGCCCAGGGTGGTGGAGTCTAGAACAAATAGAAGGGTTAAAAAACTAAGGAGTGAAAAAAATAGATGAATTAGAACCCAAGAGATCCCTGGAGCCAGCTGGAACAAGGAACTGCTCCCTAGGGAACTGCTACCAGGTGTAGCTGGGTGCTAATCACAAAGTATGACTCTACAGTGAGCCCATACGGAAAATGAGGAATTCCTGCACTGAGGCACTCTTTGTATCTCTCACACGCTGCACCAAAAGCTCTTGATGCCTCATGCAAACCTCGGAGGGACCTCCGAGGACAGGAGGAGCCCTGCAGCCGCGGGGGACGCCTGGTGACCCCGGGAGCACGCGGCATCCCTGCCGGGGAGCCAGCAGAGCCTGAGCCCCGCTGGCCCTCACTGGGCTGGGCTCAGCCCTGTCCCAGCGCGCCCAGCCTGCAGCACGGAGCGGAGCAGAGCGCACTGCCTGAGCTGCAGGCCTTCGTGTGGTCTGTCAGGTGATTATCCACTGCATTATTCAATGGGGGAGCACAGTATGTACTGGATTACTGCCTTAAAGACACTGCTCGCTGCTCTGGGAGCCAGCTGCAGTGTTGCAAAGCAACAAGCAAATATTTCTCTTTTCTCCTCCCTTTTGGAGCTACACAAGAAGGTTCTTTAAAAGAAAACGGAAATGGTGGTGCTACAATAAAAATGCAATATATTTTATATCTTTTTCGCAATGTAGTTGGTGACCCAGTCACAAAATCAGAGGTGGCCATGGCTCATTAGAGTGCCTTATACAGACTCCAGCTGAAGCAGGCAAATTATCTTTCCATAGGCAAAGCAATTTGGGGCGTGGGTGTGTTTGTGGTGCAATATTGATTTCTACACATACTAAAGGGCTGACTCATGGTGTGTCCAGCTGCAGCACATGGCAAAACTCTGTACTGGTCTCTGCTGCTCAGAAGGCACACGCCCTCGAAGAACCAGCAGGAGAAGGGAGCAGAGCACGAAGTGGCGGCTGGCCAGGAGGGGCTGGCAGCTCCCGCTGCAGCATCCCAGTCCTGCACACCCTGCACAGGGACATCCTCCAGCCAGGGACGCAGGAGAACACAGGGGGTTGGCTGGGATCAACCAGAGTGCCCCGAGGCATCAGGTTCAGACAGAGAACGAAACAGGAATATGGAGGAAGTGCACAGAAATGTAAAAGAGCCCCCTCCATGGTTTTGGGGTTGGATGCTGTGCAGCTGAGGAGATTTCCTTTGAGCTAACTGCCAGTCAGGACAGAGTTAATCAGCTGCGATGGGGATAATTACACAAGGGGTTGCATGTTGTTAATACACACATTTAAGCAGTTGCTGTTTCATGGTCCAAGTGGTGGCTTTTCATGGAAACCATTTCTACCTGGGTACATGCATGTGGACACCAGGACAAGGAACCACGCTGGCATTCATGGACAAACTCAGGGCATTCATGGACAAAGTGCCTCAGTGCAAAGGCACAGAGACCAGCAAACCTGAGTGCCTGGCAACCCTCTGGAGAGAGCTGCAGGTTACCTGTCCAGTTCCAGGCAAAAGAGATCAACTCCGAGCTCAGAAGCTGTGGTAGTGTAGTGATGACACTAAAGGAGGGCAAAAATGACAAACAGCTGATTTGGGAGACAAGGCATGTCCTCCACCAATGCATGCAATTTCACATCCCCTTGAGTCATCTCCCACTGGTAAATGTTCAGACACTGGAACTGTCTGAATAAGGAGCTGTTCAGGCTGACACCTTCATATCAAAGCAAAAGAGTTTATCAAGGACTGGTTCAACAAAGGACAAAGAAAATTTGGAACTCTGTCTGTGTGGCTACAACAAGCTGTCTATTACAAATATCCCTGGCAGCACATGTTGAGCACAAAAATGCACCAGCTCAGACAAAAGGCCCCCCAGCCCAGTCACTTGTCCCCAGGAGGGACCACCAGCAGAGTACAGGCACAGGGAGAGCACACAGGGTGCTCATGCAGAATCTCCTCCAAGACTCCTCTTGCAGAATTCCAGCAGCAGAGTCTTTTACTCAGAAAGCTGTGGGAGGGTTTTCTCCCAGCTTTTCCAAAGAAGACAGGCATTCCTCAGTGCCCTGTACTGCCTAAGCTCCAGCAGCCAAGCACAGCCTTGGGCCCTAATCCCCAGGGTACCACAGCCAGCAGCAGAACCAAGCCACAGACTGATCCAGCCTGGGTGAGCTCACACCTCAGTATCCTGTGCTTTTTCAGTGGGATTTCTGCTCTGCTAACTGTGGGCTAAACTTTACTCATGTTTACACCACGTAAATGAGGATTCCAGCAGAACTAAAGGAAACTACACTGGAATTATATAACTGCCAGAGAGCAAAACTTAGTTCAGTGTTACATTAAGCTTTTTATCAATCACATAAGTTACTATCAACTAATAAATTCACTCTGGCTATGTTTATCCAGAGCCAGGAGCAGGGAAAGGATATTGCAAAGTATCACTGAAACTCTGCTTGTCCAGCTTTGGGTTGGCTGACTTCCACAAGGAATGCGTTTAGTTAATTGAAAAGGTTTTGGTTAAAGTTTGCCAGCAAGAGATCATAGAGTTCTAGGCAACACATACTGTGACTATGAACTCCATTCAACCTTTGAAATACCTCTGTGAAGGCAGGAAATTGAAATATTGTGCTATATTGGCAACTAAACAGTCATTTATCATCCATGCTAAGTTTGGAGCACAGTGGAATGATTTTTAAACTCTGAGTGTCCTGACTGACAATTACTAGGTGTGCTGATATAGATTATGTATTGAAATACAGTTTCAAGAAGAATGTGAGATAATCAACAGCTCTATCCACCCTCCTATTTGCCTAAGATGAAATTTGGCCTGTGCTCAGAGGCACAAACACTATATTAAAACACAGCAGAGTTAAGACACCTACTGACAAAAGCAAGGAAATTCACAGTTAAGGGGGAAAGCACGCCATATGTTCTGCAGTACCTAGGCACAACAGGGAGCATTCAGCTCATCATTAAAGAGGCACCCAGTTGTGCCTAGGTATTGGAGAACATATGGAACACTTCCCTGCTCATGTCTGCATTTCCTTACTATTGTCAGCTTATGGATCAAGCTTGACTTTTTACTTTTTTTTTTTAATACAGGGTTCAGTGGACATTTTTTTTGGTTTAAATATAAAGTTATGGGGATTTTTTAATTAGTTGTTTAGTTTGTGATATACCACTTTAAATTTATAATTACAGCCGCACAGACTGATAATTATTACAAATCTGATTATTATTCCACTACATAAATTATTGTGAGTCTGCTTTCAAGAAGAGTTCAGGATCACTGGAAACCATAACCTGTAAAAATGAAGCAGTGATTTGCTCAGGGAGTTTTGAGCAGACCCCTACAGAAGATTACAATAGGCAGGACTAATTGGCCTTACCTTACCTGAAAAGCAGTAATTTTATTTTATACTGCAGCCCTTCCCTCTAAGCTATCTCAAGGTTTTAAGTGCTTAAGACAATACAATCGCTGTATTGCACTGCAATGTTTATATTTTTATTAGCAGCCCGTTGGGAGTCCCCAGCTGGAATTGCCAGGCGCTGTGCTCGGTAGTGTACATCCATTCCTGAGATCCAAAGGGCTTCTAGGCAGAGCTGCAAGGAGCCAAAAGAGAAAGGATAATGGCTATGGTTCCCATTCCAGAGCAGGCAAGAGTGATTTGGGTCTGGGACAAGCTGAACTGTGCAACACCTCGGAGCATCCAGCTCTGGCCACTCCTGCCTTCAACAGGAAAACAAACAAAGAAAAACCCAAACAAACAAACCCAAACGAAAACAAACAAGCAACCCCACACAACCAAACCAAACCAAACCAAACCAAACCAAACCAAACCAAACCAAACCAAACCAAACCAAACCAAACCAAACCAAACCAAACCGAAGGCAGAAGCGCCGCGGAGGAACGGGCAGGCAAGGCAGGGCTGTCCCCGCAGGGCAGGGGACAGGGGGAACGGGG
>VXBQ01012663.1:101825-126696 GCA_013400175.1 Phainopepla nitens
TAGGGAGGGGACAGGCAGGGGACAGGGCGGGGACAGGCGGGGGACAGGAGGGGACAGGCGGGGGACAGGCGGGGGACAGGAGGGGGACACTCGGCGGTGCCAGCACGAGAGGGCGGCATTGCTCGAGCCACCGGCCCGGGCACGGGCGGCTCCTCTGCTGCCTGAGCCCTGGCAGCGTGTCCCTGGGCAGTGTCACTGCTCTGGGTGTCCCTGTGCTGCCTGAGCCCTGGCAGCGTGTCCCTGGGCAGTGTCACTGCTCTGGGTGTCCCTGTGCTGCCTGAGCCCTGGCAGCGTGTCCCTGGGCAGTGTCACTGCTCTGGGTGTCCCTGTGCTGCCCTGGCAGCGTGTCCCTGGGCAGTGTCACTGCTCTGGGTGTCCCTGTGCTGCACTGGCAGCCTGGCCCTGGGCAGTGTCACTGCTCTGCTCTGGGCACAGCACAGAAAGGCTGAGGGGCAGCAGGGGAAGCACAAACCTCCACTCCCTGTCCGGCTGGAAGCTTGTCTGGATCTCCAGAAGCAGCTCCAGCAGCCTCTCCTCCCCAGCACTCTGCACTGACTGGGGGCTCAGGGCACACAGCAGAGAATGCCAGGGATGTTCCTCACCTTTCACTGTGGCACTCACAGCTAGAATTAGGTTTTAAAGAGCAAAGGAGGCTGACAAGACCCCTCACAAGAGCTCTACCTTCCTTTCAATCTTTAATCCTATTTTAGAAAGTAGCAAAAACTCACTAATGACCCCAAACCTTGGAGATGTTCCAATCACTACCTTTTTCCACTCCATTTCTGTACCTTTTTAAAATGTCAGTAAAGTTTTCCTGAATGCCTGCAACACTCATGTCAAGACCTGCATCTGGCTGCACACAACACAAGCCAGCACTGCTCTAGCTCTGTGGTTAGGTCCCATCTCTCCACTGACCAAAGAAATAGTTTGGAGACTGGGCTTCAAACCCAGAAACATCACAGCTGACAGGGAATAGTCTTCAGTGACTTAAAATACTGTGCTCCCTCTTCTCCACAAAACTGTGCAAAGCTGGGAATCAAGCACCCTGTCCTTAGAAGAGTGCCAGAGGTCTCCTGCCAGGACAGAGGACGGGATCCTGCTCTCTGCCCCACGAGCTCCTGCACACGGGGCACCACCGGGATGCCAAAGCCCCCGGTGCCACCCGCGTTTCTCCTGTGGGAGGACGGGGAGCAGCTCGACCCGCCCTACGCTCCAATTAGTCAGAAGTCATACCCAGTACCAGGGCACAGAAATGTAACCTTCTGTCTGATGAGGTTCCAAATCGCCAGTCATCTGGAAAGGGCCTGTGCAGGCAAGGGTCAGAAGTTTAGCACGGCTACACCGGCAGCACAGCAAGGCAATAAACTGTCATGCAACAAGTGCAGATATTAGCTCTGTGTACATTTGAAATCTTGAAACAAATTCCGTACAGATTTAGGACCTCGTTATGGTCAAAAGGGTTTTGCTGTAGGTGATAGCCACATTTGTTTTATTAATTGAGTCGTAAGTTCTGGCAGTCTGCAAACAGATTGCAAAACATGCATCAGCTGCTTTCGATTGCCATGAGAGATCTGAAAAGCTGCCAGTAAGTCTGTTTGCAGCTCTTAAAAGTTTTGGCTTAAAACCTGTTTAAAACTATTAACAATTACCCTTTTTTTTTTTTTTTTTTTTTTATAAGCATGCAAGGCAGGAGGGCAAGACAGAAAGAGAGAGAAGCACATGTTCTCTTTAGACTTGGAGCACAAGAGTTACTGATGGAAGTGTCCTCCTCCCAAGGAGGCAGATTATTTTCTCGACAGCCCAAGCTCTCCCCTGCCCTGGTGTCCCAGCCTTAGTGTTCACCATCTCATGCAGCTCAGTGTGTTTCAGAATGAAGAACAGTTGGTCAGCATCCTGCTGGAAGGGAAACACACAAGCAGAAGGGGAAGATGTCCCATTTGCAAGCCTGGTTTGAAATCTGTTGAGCATGCAGCACAGGAATACCAAAAGGAAGCAGAGCAAAGCAGGCCAGGTCCTGCCCTTGCTCAGATCTGTCAAAGCACCACCAATGAAATACAGAGGAGCCTTGTCCTTGCACAGTGCCAAGCCCCAAGTGACAATATCACAACTCTAAGAAGGTTTCTGCTCTGCAGAGGGGGTTTCCTGCGTGAGTTACTTGAGCTTCAAATCCAGTGAGTCTCTCCCATTACCCCACCACAGCTCTGGGATGATTTCAACTCTCCTGAAAGCTGACACAGCCAAAAGTGGCTGGAAGCCAGACAGAGCTGCTTGGTCTGCCCTCCCAGGAAAGAGACCTGACTCACCCCAGTTCATCCCAGCGACATAAAAGGTTACAGATCTGGCACCTTCATTTCCCCGAGTGCAGTCTGCCTTTGAAGGCTGCTCTCCCAGCCCTGTGGAGCTGTTTGGTTCTTTTGTGCCCACAGCACAGGGGCTGCTCACCCTGCCCTGCACAACAGCACCTTTTGGAAGTCATCTGAATGTTTAGTGGCTTTGCACTTTGAAACAATTCCTGCCAAATTGCACGTATTTATTCCAAGCCTGCCCAATGTCTGCTATTTACAAATACCACCATGTATTTTAAAGCAAGAGTCACTCCCAATTAGCTCAAGTGTTTAAGAAAATCATCATATATTCTGAATGATGAAAGATCACAGAAGGAGGTCTCCTAATGGATGGCAGGTGTGAGAATGAAAGCATCTAAAGACTGTGAGCCAAAATCTAGGAAGTCACAGAATATCATAATTCACTTTAAATTGCACCTAGGTCACAAAGTTAAATAAGACCTTTGGCTCAGAAAATATTTAAAACTACCACCATTTTTATAACAGAAAAACAAACAAACAAGATCACCCCCCAAAATGCTAATTCTTTATAAGAAGATATGCAAGGTCAGTTACATATGGAGGATAAATAAAAATAAATAATAAATATAAAATCAATAAACATAAGATTGAAAAACAGAGGTATTTTTGCCTCTGCTTTCAGGCATCTATAAGGAGTCTTGATAGGCTCTAGTCATCCACAAAGGTCTCCTCCTTCTTTTTTTGTTAGAAAACACTGAAAAACCAGGCAGGTTAACTCATATTTAAAAGTCTGCATCCACTACACATTGTAGTAAAAAAACTACTTTCAGGATCTTAAAACACATATGATAATACAAAATAATCTTTGTCACAAAAATAGTGGAGTAAGATCAACAGATTAGCGGGATGAAACTCTCCAGCTGGAAGTGCCTGACAATGATCTGTGTTTTGTTATAACCAATATATATATGTTATATATATATATAAATACAATAAATGTGTATTTATAGCACAGGAATGCTGCACAGACCGAGGGGATCCTGTTCTCAGTGCTGAATGCTGGCACTGAGCTGTACGACAGCAAGTGCCTTTTCTTCCAAAACTGCCAAACAGAGTGATTGGGCAGTAAGTTCTCTGTTTGTAAATGTTCTTACAGTTACTGTGAAAACAGGGAAATTTCAAACAATTATCTAATTAGGGATGAAACAGAGACAGGGACGGGGAAATGATGCATCCATCCAAGCCCAGCAAAGGGCAGAAGGAAGCAGAGGAGGGGCAGCACCAGGGCTGAGGGCTGTCAGCACTCACCTGCAGAGCAGAGAGGAGGGCACAAGAGCTCTGGACCCTCCTTCACTGCCCCCTGTGCAGTGCAAACACCCCCTCAAGGCAGGTAATCACCCTTTAACCGAGTTCCATGTGATGTGTAAAGCACGTGCCAGCGTTCTGTGCCCATCTGCCCACACCCAGCACATGCAAAAGGAGCAGTCATAAATATGCTTTTATTTCCTAAGAACTGCACCACAAATTCCATAGTGCATTCGTTTCATACATCTCAGGGTTTTTGTCAAACAAGATAATACTATGCAGAACCAGAAATGGTATGAAAAACCACTGGTAGAAAGAGATGTGATTCACATTTCTAGGAGTGGATCAGTTGCACTGGAATATGTTTTTCATCAGAACTTGGTACCAAAGCTACTATGGCTGCTGATCACACAGAGATAGTGCTGTATTTCAGTATCCTTTTGAGAAAAAAACACCATTTCAAAGGGAGTTCTCTTTTTCCTTAGGAAAACAATGAAAGCATCCCCAGACCTTACCTGAGTCCCACACTGTGGCCTCCAACATCTGAGCTCCTGCACAGCACAGCCTTCCCCTTGCTGCTGGCTCTGCTGACGTCCCTGAGCTCATTTTGGGCAATGCAGGGTTGGGACAAGGCAAAAGCACCCAGCTGTGCAGCCAGGGCAGAGCCTGAGCAGCTGCTGGGCTCCCCAAGGGAAACTGAGGCTGCAGCACCCCTGACACCCCCTGCTCCCCGAGCACGCCACGGCTGATCCCAAAGGGACCGGGGCCTTCTCCACTCCGTGTTTCACACAAACCTTACTGAGCTCCCACTCCCCAAAAAGGAGCCTATGGGCACATTAAGCCACATGCAATATAGCTTGTTTCCATTAATTTGCATTCCTTCAGTCATTCCCTGCAACTATCTAAGTAATTTTTAAAAGAGAAAGACAAGACAAAACCTGTGTTGTGCATTAGATTCTGCCCTCTGATTCTGGAAGCACTTCTCACCCTAGCAGTTAAAAGCAATAATGTAAAAAATCTGTCATTTCTATTTCCACAACACGGATGGAAATCTCTGAAGTTTTAGATATTTTTTCCCAACCATAACATCTATGTACCGATCAGAGGAGGTCCAAGTTATGCTGGGAGAAGCCATGGCATACGGCTCCAAGCTTTACTGAGGAGGTGAGGGATGCAACCACCAGGTGAAGCCCCAGAGTTGTTCTCCTCTAGGATTATCCTTAGCCTGCCATATTGATTTCTCTGTTGAAAACGCTGAGAGTACAATTTTCAACAGACAATTGTAAAACAGAACTGTTTCAATTTTGTTTTATACTAGACTATCGTATCTGTCTTTTGAATGTTCCTCTCTTTAAAAATAATGTTTTGCAGTTGTGATGGTTGTAAGCACTGTTTCTAAATAAGAATGGACTGGTGGCAGATCACAAGGACCTATGCTGCCATTCACTGCTGTCCTCAAGCAGAGTCACCAGCTCTTTCCATGCCATATCTGCTGAAGAGATGCTCCGAGGGGGAGCACAGCAGTAGGTTAGAGTCACAACAGCCTTGATTTGCAAATTCTAGTGTAAATCAGAGCCACATGAGAGCATGGTAAAAGCCCCCTTTTCTTTTAGGGGAAAAAAAATTAAAATAGTAGAGAGGCTGGTCAGAACCAGTAATATTTTCAAGTCAAATGAAAAAAACACATTAGAAATAAAAGTGCTCAGAGTTCCTAATTTGCAACTTGTAATAAGCTGAGAGGAGCACTAAGCACTGGCCCTGAAATACTCTTTTAGGATAAATCCTTCTAGCTCTGCTCCATGAGGCACACAGAATCAGTGCCTCAGAGGTCACCCACCTCCCAACAGTCTCCCCCCCACCAGATCTTTGAATCAACTGCAAATACACTGAAAAAAAAATCACTGCACTGACTTCAATACCTCAATAAGGCCCAGAAGCCCAGCTCTGAAAACGTTTGAAATAAATGGTGGCAGTGAACTTCAGCCCACACCCAGCTGACACCTGAGCCACTGAACAAGGAGTCCAATTAGAGCCCAGCTCCGCTGCCAGACAGGGCAGCTGTAAGCAGGGATCAGCCTTCTGCTGTCACATCCAGACCATCTCAAGGGGAAGTCACCAGCCCTTAAATCAGAAAGGAGGCAGCACTTGCAGTTCTCAGCAAGTCCAAGATGCAGCTAAAACTTCAGCTGTTTTTTTGTTTTCTGCTTTAAAACAAAAAGGTTGGTCTTACCTGGGGGTCACCTTTGCTGAAGAGCACGAGTTGAAGGAACAGTATTATGTCAGCTGCAGGCGGTGACAGGGTTTGATGTTATCAGTCTCAGCCCAGAAGGTGGATGCAGAGGAATTACCAGTGGAAGCCAGCCACAGCAGCAGCCCAGCCCATCCCTGACACCAGCCCAGGCAGCTGTGAGCTGCCCTCCCACCCCAGCTCACATCTAACAGGCTGATGGTAAGAGTTCATCCTTCTGCTGTTTGCCAGCCAAACAAAGATTCCCTTTGATTTTAAATTACGTGAAGTTCTCAATTAGACTGAAGCAACTGGCTAGGAACAGATTTTATAAGCAACATCATGCCATTAATACACTGACTAAACCAATAAAATAAATGCAAGAAAGCATCTAGGTTCGGCTACTAAGAGAGAATCTGCCTGCAGCAACTTTTGCACAGTACTTTTTTCCTTCTCCTTTGGAAGTGATGTAACCTTTCAGGAGCCCTGAGGTTTGGAAAGCCACCCACCATTTCCTGTCAGCGTGCCCCATGCCGAGAGCACCAGTGACTATCACCTTTGTGGAATGTGCTCTGCCTGTGTTAGATTCCCTCTGACCTCCAGCACGGGGCAAAGGACGTCCCTGTCTGGAGAACTGCGTGGCTGCTGTGGTACCCAAGCAGAAAATGCTGCCTTGTGCCTCAGAGAGGGCTCAGGAGCCTTTTCAAACACACCCGTGTAAAGCAGAGGAATTTCTGTGTCCTCCCTCTTGCTGTGTCACCCCAAAGCTGGCTAACCAAAAGGTCTTGCAGGATATTTCCTGGGCGTTTTCCTAGCCCTGACAGGAGTATCATAGCTCCACTCAGTTCTTTATAATCTCTCTTCAAACCCACCGAGAATGAGGTACACACATAGATGCTGCAAAATCAGCCACATTGCATCCAGCGATGACTCCAACCCAGCTGGGCACTGCCCAAAGCCTCACCCTTCAATTCCACTTCAGAGAAACCAGGATTCACATGGAAAAACATGCACAAAATGTACACGAAGCAAAAAGATCTCCACACCATTTTTCTTTGCTCAGCACCACAAACTACACCAGCCCCAGCAGTTTCTGGTCCAACTCCGCAACACTTTTTGTACAAATAAATCTCTGTCACAACACTCACATCAGTCAAATAATTGCAGTGAATCTGTTAAAGGCCCAACAGCCCAAGACTGCAGGGGCATAGAGAAAGCCACCACCACGCTCATCTTCATCTCAGGTCTGCCAGGAGCCCGACAGGGCAGAGCTCGGCTGAGCTGGGAAGGCTCATTACCTTAATCACTGATGATATAAATATCATTATCTGCAATTCAACCAAAAAGCAATCAGGACCTGTTTATTAGTGTATTTTTAAAAGGCATTTAGAGCATAGGTTGGGCACTTATCGAATTTAACTAATAAATAAGATTACAAGAATCAAATAACTGCTCTTGGAAAACAGCACTTCTGTGGTGAGGACTGATTTACAATCATTACCAATTTGAAAAGGAATGAAAAGATAAAAGGAAAACATCAATGGGAAAAGGGGCAGCAAGCCATTTATTTTTACTTTTTTAAGAGGATTTGCTATCAGTGTGTAAACACCAGGCAGGATCCTAGGATGGTATTCCTCACCGCAGACGCGTGTCACAGGTCTGATCTCCTCAGCCTCCAAAACTGCTTCTAATATTCTTCTTGTTTGGACTGTAACCTGACCCACACCTTCCATTCATGACTTGTTTGTGTATACCTATTATGCTGGATGACTTTACTTGTCTTCATCACCTTGGCAGTCAGAAGGGAAACATTTTTAAAAGCTGTGGCATTACTCAAGCTGGGAGGTGGGAGACTCAAGAGAAGCAACATCTTAAAACATTCTTCACAGGGGCAAGTAAAAAGTCAGTAAGGAAATACCATAGTTAGGCTGTTTTTAACTTGCTGAAAGTGTGAGACAGCTGTTCATTTCCTGATCACTCATGTGGAAATGGTAAAAATAATTAAGAGCAAAGACTAATCACCAAATCAAAGCAAATATTAAATAAGCAAACTTTCTTTCTAGCCTCAAATCCAGCATGCAAATTAAGTGATATTCAAAAGTTTAGTCTTTAGATAATTAAAAGGTACATTAAAAGAAAAGAAAGATCCAGTTTATGGCTGCATCGTGTTAGAACATCAGCAACAGGAGTTATGGGAGCAGTTGGAGCCAGTGGTCAAGGCTGGAATAAAAAACAGAAAAGGACTTTAAATTCAGAAATAAATAGTGCATGAAAATAGCAAGTGTACATGGGAAAAGCAGATTGTCCCCTTTGCCCATATCCTCTCCTGAGTAAACGTCCCTGCTGCTCCTGAGCTGTGGTGACAGCAAGGGGGTGCGTGGCCCTGGGGCCCTCGGGGCCCTGCAGCTCCCAGCTCACCTCTGCCCAGAGCTGATCCCAGTCCCACCGTGCAGGCAGCTCCACAGGGCTCCCCCAAACTGCCCCAGCAGCCCCCAGCACCATCTGCCCCTTTCCCCTCTCCTCAGCCCCTGACAAACAGATTCCTCAGGCACTCACACAGAAAATGGGTATTTCTCCTCCATATTGCCCCAGAGAGTGCAAGGGAGCACCTGGCAGAGACGGCAGAGAGAACTGGGACCTCACCCACTTTTATACCTGGATGGGAAAGGACAGGGCCAGACTCTGCTCCACGGTGCTGAGGGACAGAAAGACAGGCAGTGTCTCTCAAATACAGCAATGTCCAAAGTACAGCAAATATCCTTTAAACATAAGAAACCTTTATGTAAGAGTGACTGATCACTGGAAGAGGACACCTAAAAAAGTGAACTCTCCTCATTCTTGGAGATATTCCACACCCAACTGGACATAATCCTGGGCAACCTGCTCCAATTAACCCTCCTTTGAGCAGGGAGGTTGGATGAGATGACCTCCAGAGACCTCTTCCAACATCAAATATTCTACTTGAATGGAACTTCATCACAAGAAAATTAAAAATTTAAAAAAAAAAAAAAAACCAACAAAAAAAGGACCTCAAACTCTAGCTTAGTAATAGAAAAACAAAAATGCAATTCACCAAGAGGTCATTTGGAAAGATTTTGAGTTCTTTTAACAAGTAAACCAAATATTTTAAAATGGTCCCATATTTAGATGGTTCCAGCAAGCTCCACAGCTTCTCCCAGCATGTGGCAGCTAAAGACCTGAGACCCAGCTTCTCATGAACTCATGGCGTGGGTTTTATTCTTTTGTTAAAGTCAGGGTGCAAGAATACCCTTAAATAACTGAGACATCTGTAGGAAATAGGGAAAGATATATTTCCATGCACTAGAATGAAGCATTGGTAAATGGTTTAATGAATCAATTATATTTCAGAATGGACTTCTGTTTTGTTTTACATTTCCTTCCCTTGTAAACGGCATGCCAACTCCAATACTTCACTCAATAAATGACCACTAAATGAGTGCACAGTTCCAGGCACGTTGGTCTCTATGACAGGCCATACATAATCACCATAGAAATACATAATTACACCTGTCAACCTCATCTCGTGCAGTTGATTCAATAACTAACAATGTCAGCAGCAGGCTAAGCCCAGGGTCTCACTGTGTGAAAATACTCATACATGGCTAAACATCCTGGTATTTTAATTGCCTGTCATAGTGCCAAGGTTCCTATATTGTACCTATCTCCACAGCAACAGGCTGGAATGACTCAAGCACATTTAGTAACTGCAAAAAGGTGAATTTATAAGCTTTCAGTAATTTTACAGCTCTCACAGACAGCGCAGGGTATTCTGAAGACAGCTGGAGATGTAGTCGCATTTGAGAAAAAAAGTTCAATTTGTGTAAAAAAAACTTCTTCTCTGGGTGGACTGTATGTGCACACTGTGAAATAAAACTCATCATATAAATCTGAAAATTGTTTCTAATTACAGCCACTGGAGAGGTCAGCTCCTGCCTGGAAGTGTACCCACCCCCAGGGTGACAGGACGTTTAATCTCAGCACACCATGGATGGCTGTGACAAAACAGCTTCTTACAGGCTCCTAGGGACTTAATCATGACATGTTTGTCCATCTAATATTCTGAATTACTGGCTGCTCTGAAAGGCTGTGCTGTGGCCAAGCTGTAACCCCCTGAACCCCGGGCTGGGCTCAGCAGCAGCAGCAGCCCCAGCCCTGGGCTCGCTGCTAATTGCACATGGACATGACAAGGGCAATATCCCTGGGGCTCTGGGCAGCCACAGAGCAGCCAAACACGAGGCCACCAGAGCCACAGTCCCACCAGGAGCTGCAACACTAGCAGACACTGGAGCTGATGGCAGAGAGAACAAATCTGCAGGAAATAGATGGGAGACAACAAAATATCTGGCTAGAAAAAACACAGTGTGGAAAATGAGAAGGTAAACAGGTGGAAGAACTGCTCCACACATTGGCAATGGGCAGTTCTGGAGACTTCCACACTCTAGGAGTTAAAATCAACACTGCAAGGTAAATTCTGTTCACATTTTCCCTAGCACAGAAAAGCCTTCACCTCTGTGAAATTTCTATGTGAAAAGTTAAACTGCTTTCAAACAATTTGTAAGTTCAAATATGAATGAAAAAAAAGTAAACAACATCACTGAGGGAATCCTTCTACTCACCAGCAAAGCAGCAGAGCACAAGTGGGTGAGGATGCACAGATGTTTAATTATAATCAAGTGACACATCTCTACAACTTCACTCTCTAGACTTGTCAGGCTATATTCTTCCCCTCTGACGACTGGGCCTCTTCAATTCTTCTGTGTTTGGGCTGAGTTCATCTTTATTTCTTAAATATCACCATGAACTGGAACAGCATGGCAGAAAGATGAGCCCTGACTTATTCCTGCACAGTTTGATGCTGCATGAACACAGGAAGGGGATGGAGGGCAGATGTTAAAGCCTATGAACAGAGAACACAGAAAATAGGAAAATAAAAGCCACTTTACCTTCTTGCTTTAATTTGCTGTAAATAAAACACCTCCAAATGAAAAACAGCTAAGTGGCAAACACCATTTTTTAAAGAGGGTTATTATGGAACTCATCTCCAAAGACAGGATTTTACAAAACAAAAGAGAAATTAAACCCTGTGAAGACTAGCAGAGCCTCCTGCTTTCCAGCTTAGGTCTGAAAAGGAGAATAAGCCTGGCAGTGCCACGCAAAGGAGCCTTTCTGTTGAAAACTGGAGCAGCAAAGCATTTACTCATAGCAACATTCAATGGCCAGACTGAAATGGGATTTCTCACATGAATCTTAAACCTTTGAGACATGTGTAGGGCTTTTGGAAGGAGATTCTTCCTACCCAAGTGTGGACCAGAAGTGCCAGCAGGAGCCAGAAAGGCTCCCTACCCTCCCCAGCTGCTGTCTCTCAGAGGAGCACACAGATCTGCTAGGAACAAAGAAAAGCTGGGGGATCCAGGGCAGGTGGGACCCCAGGACAGGTGTCCTGTGGGCACTCAGTCACTGGCCCAGCACTGGCCCCTGGCCCAGCACTGGCCCAGCTGACCCCAGGCTGACCCCCAGTGCTGTCCCACCCCATCTGCTGAGGCTGGCAGGGGTGTCTGCTGCCTCCCAGCACAGCCACAAACTTCCCGACACACAGCACAGATTTGCTGCTGAAAAAGCAGCATCCAAGCTGCTTCCACTCCTTTGCTGGAAATAACACCTGAGTGAGGGAAAGCAAGCTCAGCAAAAGCCAAGCAGTGGTGGCTGTGCGTGCACAAGGATGTGGAGACCCAGGTTTTGAGCTGGCACAAATCACCCTCATCCTGCTGGAGGAAACACTGTGCTGAGCAGTGAGCCTGTACCCACACACAGCCCAGGGGCAGGCTCTCAGCTCCCCCCTGAACTTCAGGGGAGCTGCACTTCCATCACACATTGGCCAAGCCTTCCTGGAGCTGCTCCAGAACGTCCACCTAGCATGTTCTCAAGCTTATCCTTGGAGAGCTCAGCTGGCCAGAAGATTTCCCAAAGGATGTATTTTCCATATCCTTTCAAAGCCAGAAGAGAGGCCAGAATAAGAATCAGCTCAAAGAATTTTACAAAGTCTATTATGCTCCTTGTAGTGCTTGAGAAACAGGAAGAGTATCACAGCTCTAAGTGGTTCACAGTATAGATGATACCCAAAGTTACATTCTAAAAGCCTTTCATCCACACACAGTTACTGCCTTCTCTACCCATTCATCCCCACAAAACTCCAAAGCAAGGACACTTCATAAAACCTTCATCCGTTTTTCATATCAGATTTGCAAGGGAATGTCTGCAAATTTGCAAGAACTGCTTTTCTGATCAACTTCATTTATTTTTTGTTTTACTAATTAGACTCATTTTTCCCTCGCAGCCAAAGTAAAGCAAAAGGAATAGATATTGTTCCTTTATAAAGAATGAAAATATCAAAAAACTAAAGTTCAAGATAATAATTATTAGAATCCCTTTCAAGTAACACGTTTTTCTAAAGATAATTACACATTTCAAGGACTGTTCAGAGAGCAGTGTAAGCTCCTAAGTGAGCAGCTGAATGAAGCAGAGCCCAGAGCTGCCTGGCACAGAAAGCTGCAGTGTGTGAGGGTGGGTGACACAGCTCAGGGCAGGGCAGGGCAGATCAGCTGTGTGATTTCCAGGAGCAAAAGCCAGCTTACACCAGCCAAGGACCAGCCCCAAGAGCTGCAGCTGAATTTTCAAGGCACAGACAAGGCCTAATGCAACTCCTATTGAAGTCAATAAAAGCCTGCCATTGATGAGAGCAGTGGCTGGGTCAGAGCCATTCTGATGTTTACTGGAAGCCAGATACAAGGTCTGATTACTTTTATACTGTTACACATCAGATCCTTATTCACTCCATTATTTACAGGCTTGCAAACAAGCAAGAAATTCTGATCACACAGTCATACAGACCCATTTGCATCCCTGATTGGCATGATGAGAGCTCAGAGAAGGGTTTGAATATGTATTACACCGAGCAGCAGAGCACAGAACCTGCAGGATGCAGTAAAGCAATCAGGCAGCATAAAGAAATTGAAATAGAATTCCTTGGAGAAAGGGATCATTAAGTGCTTAACAAGCATCACTCAGTTATATCTGTTTTAGTGATGTTAGCATAATTTTAATTGTTACCATCCAATCTGTTTTGATAGCTTTGGAGTTATCAAGATGCTAAATATTTTACGGTGACATTTGAACAATCAGGAAGATTAGCAGCAAAGCCCTCTACCCAGTAGCCCAGTGCCTGTGAATAGACAGAAAGGGGATCTATTTTCTGTGTGGAACAAAGACAAGACAGAAAGATCAACACAATTAAATATTAAACAGAAGTAATTACATAGGCAGCTAAGTAATAACTCAAACACCCTGTATTTTATTATGCATTTCCAACTAGCCAATTAAATTATACAATATTGTGAATGTGCCTGGCATATCCTGCTGCCTGGTAGGTCATTTAGCCAATAGAGAATTTTACTAAAATTTATACTGAGCCAAGGAAGCATGCACAGACAGTTCTACTTTGTCCTGAGCTGACAAAAAGCTGGTGTCCTTTCTAAGAAGTCCCGAAGTCCTCGAGTTCTAACGCTCGTGGGCTGCCAGGTGCAGTTTCAGAGCCCTCCGAGGGGGTAACTGAAGATATGAATGTGTGGCAATTTGCAGCCAAAGCCTCACCCCCAGGAGCGATGGAGGCAGAGCAGCAGCCCCTGCCTGCATGGGCACACTCCTCGGAGCCAGGCCCATGCAATCAGTGCACACCAGGCACAGAACACACCAGAGGACAGCGGCTACACAAACTCAAATGGGCTCACTCACTTGCTTTAAAACTACACACCTGCTCAAAGTGTTTGCTGAACCAGGGCCCTATAGGGTATTTGCAAGTGATCTGTAATTAAATGCAAACTAGTGCTCCCAGCAGAACAATAGCAAGTAATAATAATGATGATAAAGCTAAATATTATCCAGAAGAGAGGCAAAGGACATAATTATTGCCAAATGAAATATGGCAACACTGGGGTTTTAATATGCTCGTAAGAAAAGCTTGCAAAATCTTTGGCAGCGTAAGACTGAGACTTCAATCTGGATTATTAAGGATCCAGGCTGAAATCTGGCAAGTTTTCACCTTCTTTAGGGAAAAAACTCAGAACCTAGCAGCATATACTGCCCTTAATCAAACGTTACTGCTATCTAACAATTTCCACCTTAACAGCTCATCTCTCTGATGAAACTGTAACTGTTTTTAGTTATTCAACTCATGCCCATAAATGGGTACTGGAAAATAATCTCTCTCAGGAAAAATGGTATTCTTTACTATGAGGAGAAAGCTGAGATTTGGGGTTAATCTGATTAATCAGGACATTGTCAGAAGCAGGATGGCAGGGCTTAGAAGTGCCCTGTAAAACCAGAGGCTCTGGCTTTGTTAAGTTCATCAAGGTCAGGCAGTGGCCTTTGTAGCCAGTCCCACAAAGCCTCCAGACCCTTGTGTGGGGCTGTCACAGGAACAGAGGACACTCCCAGCCTGGGCAGTCAGCATCAGCTTCGCTCCTGACACTGCAGCTCAGAAGCTGCCAGCTCAGAACTCATCCTGGAAGAGACTTCCCACCTGAGCTGCAAGCCTCATGCTCCCTTGAAAACAGGAATCACAAAAGGGCCACCATGCAAGGGCAAAGGTTCAGGGAGAGCTGCTGGTCCTCACATTCCCGAGATCCTTAAAGGGAAATCTCTTCTACTGAGCCAGTGCAGCAGCTCCTGCTCTTCCTTCAGATGGAGGCCCCAGGAGGACATCAAGGGATCTGCTGTGGTGACAGAACTCTGTAGACTGGCACTGCACCTCTCCGCTGGGGATGGAGCCCTGAGAAAAGAAACTATCAAATGCTATGAAGATTGTCACTAAGATTTTCCTTTTTTCCAAGCTCAGGCAGTGATGTTTCTTTCTTTCACAGTCACAGGTCAAAGTTCTGATTCCTGCCAAAGGGAGGAGGGCAGTGTGATGAGTTAGACTCTGGTAAATCCATCTGTGACACAACACTGTTTTCCAGCCCACTGTGGGTATATTCAGGAAATTTACTGTAAGAGTTTTCAGGCAATTTCACAGGCACTGACACTGGGCAATGGACCAACACCAAAACACCAGTCAGTGTCTGACTTCCAGGGCTTGGTTCCCTAAAGAACATGTGCTAAACATGTTACTTATAAATAATTGGATTCAAAAGGGTAGCAACAGCTTCATAAGCAAAAGGAGCTTTAGAATAATTAATAATTAAGAAAAATATTTTTTAAAGTATGCTGACGTCCTACAAGAGGACTCATCTTTGAACACAAAAGGAGAAAATTAACCAGTAATTGGGCATCCTCCTTGAGCCATGTAAAACAGTTCTGTGCTGCACCCCTGGCAGCAAACTGGAAGCACCAGTAGCCTTGACAGTGAGCAGAACTTTCAACAATACTTTTGTGCACATTTGATGAAAAGAACAAAATCTTTCAAAGACTGAAATACAATAATCCAGTGGAACACCAGGGTTAGAGATGAAGGAGTTGGGATGCCACACATAACAGCCAAGCCCAGAGCTCCCAGAGAAGAGGTGTTTAGGCTCAGCTCCTGCAAGTCCCATCCCAAGGGGGCAGAGACAGCACAGCCTAAGAACAGGTCTGGAGGGGAAGGCCCACCACAAGCATTTTCTCAGGGGCTCTCACAGCACACCCTGACTGAGCTGACAGGCATGGCAGCTGCCTGACACGCTTCCTGACACGTTCCTGGAGATGGAAGGACAACCCAAGGAAGACCATGCTGCCACTCCAGGACAGGGAGTGCAGTGTTTCCTGTCTGCATCACTAAGAGAAACTCAGGACCTGAAACTGCTTCCTGGATGTGTAAAATACCCTGCGTGGGTATTTTAGAAGCTTTTTCTTGAGTCATATTTCTTACAACGATTTTGCAGCTACTCCAAGTCACAAACACTTGAGCCAAATCTCAAGAGGGCCATTCAAAAAATGAAACCTCTTTAATCTTTTCAGGGAGATAATAAACTTAAGTGGTTAATAACTTCATCGTTTGAGAGGAAACTGGTAAATATCCTGTATCCTGAGAAAGCTTCGGAGCAAAGACACAAGCTAGAAAGAATAAAACCAAAACCAAAGAGTGAAATTATCCAGTCTTGGTCTTAAAAGTCTGAAACATTTTAAAGATTACATAAGTATTTGATGTTACTATTTTTAGCTAAAGAAAAACAGCATTGTCCCCATTAGACATTTCAATTTACTTAAAACAATTGTGCCTCAGTAGCTTACAAGGAAGCGATTACATACAATGTGGCAATTGTATTACTTACTACCCTTGACATCACTTCAGTGAGGGTCACTCTAGTTAAATGAAAATGAAATTTGCTATAATGTCTATCTTCATCAAGCCATTTTTGAAGCAAACTGAAAAATCTTCAAATCTTTGTTTCTCTGTCTTTGTAAAAAGAGGGCCCTGTTCATTGTTCCCTTTAATACTTAGCAAATTGCCAGAGAAATTCACCAAATGCTTAAAAGAAAAGGGCATGCAAGAGAAATTCAAAGTAACTCATTGAAAACATCATTTTCTCACTTTCTTGGTCTTTTCCACTGTCAAATACCCTGCCTAAGTCCAGCCTCTGTCAGAGAGGCAAAGATGCTTTATTAACAGTATCCTCATAAATATTCTGCATTTGAATAAACGAGATGAAGGATACTTGACATTTAAATGTTTCTTACAACTTCATTTATAAAGCAATTCTCTGATATCAAAGCAAGCCTCCGTAGTTACACAAGAAAAAAAGCTGTAGCCTTCTTAGACTCCTCCATAAGTGACTTAACATCAGAGACACATCCCCATTTTCTCAACCCCATAGTGAACCAAGTTCTATTTGCTGAACCAGAGCCTCTGGGTAACACCACTGAGAAGGACACACCACTGAGCTTCAGTGCCTGTAACTTACGTCCAAATCCTCACCACACAAGCAGGTTTATGTCCTGGTCAGAGCTGTAAATTGTGACACTGCATGGGGTACTGGGGAGTGGAGGAAATATTGAGTGAAGTCACAGATCAGCCTCCTGCCCTGCCCTCTGTCTGATCTGCACCACCACTGACAGAAGCTGGGACAGAGTTCAGCAGCTTCCCCACCCCGCAGAGGGGTCTCCAGAGCAGCAGAGCAAGCACACTTCCAGGTCAAAAGCAAGAACTCCAAAGCCAGCAGTTTTCCCCCCGAGGTTTGTACATGTACCAGAGCTGATACTGATCCCTACAAAACCTGAATTCTCCTTAGCACTTTCATTACTTTTTCTAGAGATTGGAGGTCTTCTTAAGTACTCTGAGACAAAGAAAAAAAGAATAATTTTTTAAATGCACTGCATTAGCATTAATTGGCTGTTATAATTATTATTAATAGTACTATGTATCTTCATATGGTAAATATTACTTCCTGCTCCTCACATCAGCATGAAATAAGCCCCGGTATGGAAATGCCATTCTGCAGATCTCAGCACAGGCAGGCTGACCTCAGCTCTCAAGAATTAATGCACAGCTTTAAAGAAAGTCACACCAGAAGCATACCTTAAAAAGTCACATCAGAACCCACTTTATGGGTTTCTCTGTAAAATAACCTATCCCTCTTTGAGGCATGATTTAAAGAGAGAGCCCACAGGACATAAATCACAGCTGCTAAAAATATAAACCCCTTTAGGACATCACTCCTTAATGGCAGCAAAAATCTTCACAGGAAAAGTCACCTGCCCCAGTGACAGAGAATAATCACCTTCTCCTAAGCACGTGTTGGATGCCTGCTGGAGTTAGCAGGTTCACAGTGCCAAGTTTTCCTTTGGAAGAGAAGACAAGTTTCAAAATGCAAACCAAAAACCCGTATTTCCTCAAAAAAAAAAAAAAAAAATTGAGCTACTTTTCAAAAGGGTGAAGTGTATTCTAAAGAAAAAGGTGCACAAAGGTCTCACACAACTCCCTGGGAAAGGCTGCCCCATTCCTGCACCCCAATTACCAATGCAATCAAACCAGGACATGGGAACTGCTAACAGCCACCCTCACTTATTGGCTTTACTTCCCCAAACCACTGGTAGAGACAGATTCAGAGACCTAATTGTAAGTAACAGGTCTTTCTCCAAGTTCCTTTCGATGATGCACTAGGTCATCATGTCTCTGAAGCAATACTGATTGCAATATCAATAATTTTGATTTCATGTTACTTTTCTTTCCCTTCCTACCAAAGTAACCAGCAAAGTATGCCATCATACTTAGGCCTTTCCAAGCCATGGAAAATGTTAAAATGTTGATACAGTTTCACCCCAAATTGGAAAAAAAAGTCTACAATTTACCCTATTTTTTAAAATGGAAACTTCATCAGGCTTTTGATGAGCTCATAATACATAGCTTCAAACTCTTTCTTTCCTCATGCCATCCACACTCTACTTAACACTAGAATAATTTTACAGAGTATGACCCATGTGCATCCACAGGGCACAGAAACACTGAGCAGAAAGAGCACAGTTTGAAAAGATCCCCACAGATTTTGTCAAACCAAGATCATTTTACCACAAAATGCCTGACACATTTTGCTGATAATACCAAAACCAACAAAGTGAGTGTCATCATGTGTTAGTATAAGAACTGGGCAATAGGCAACTCAAACCAGAGAGCAGATCTGGGAGCAGCTTTCTCCTCCCCTCCAAGCTGACCTGGGTTACACAGGGCTCTGCTCTGTACAAGCTGTGACAAATATTCACCCTTCAGTCACCTCGGACACTTCCAGCTTCTGGCCAGCACGTTCCAGTGCCTCAGCACCCTCACTGCTTTAATTCCCTCCCCTCGCCCTTTACTGAAAGGCTTTAAATTCCAAAATAATGATCCAATTCTTAAACAGAAAAAAAAAAAATTACATCATCCAGGAAAAAAAAAAGAATCCCAGTTTGATGTGAAGGCAGATTATCCTGACTAAGGCTGGCCCAGTGCAGCAGCTCTGATGGTGAAAGGCAGAAATCTGAAACGGAAGCTACTTGCAATATCTAGCTTGGACCATGAAGGACATTCCTTTCCCTGCAAATTTCCCCACCCATTTGGCAAATGTTGCATTAGTGGATGTTCATAGACACTGTAAAACGGGTGGCTTTTGCTATATATTTTTGGTGCTTTTGTGTGGTGTTTTTCTGTTTCTTCATTTCTGCAATTAAACTGCTTGATGCCAGAAATTATTGGCACACAAAGTGCAGCAGAGATAACAAAGCCCACAACAACCACATGAGGCAAAATAAAAAACAAATAAATAAACAAACAAAAAGCTTGTTGTATTTCGATTTCCCAGCTGGAAGGGAGAAGGATATTGGGAATGCTTAGGAAAACATAAATAAAGGTAAAAAACAGTCATCCAAAATCTGTATCTGAGAAAAAATACCCTAAAGATATTATTAAAATATTCTGGATGATAGGTAACCATCAGGTTTTACCCATGAACAGCTCTAACCCTGGCATGTATCCTGCCCTCAGGCACTTCAGAGGATGTTCCTCCTGTGCACAGAGCCAGTGCACACACCAAACTTCCTTCAGAAATGCTAGCCAGGCCCCAGCAGCAGGGAAATTACCCTGTCAGCAGGGCTCCTGCACTTGGGTGCAATATCTCTGACAAAGCTCTCAGGCTCCACAATCCCATCCTTGTCTGACTGCCACCATTTCAGAAATATCTGCAATATGCTCCTGGAAGGGGTTTGACATAAAGCAAATGGAACCAAGCCTTGGATGGGGAATTGTCCCAGAAACCATCCATTGTACAATCGTGGACCAGATGCTTCTCAAAAATGCTATCCTAGTGGCACAATTCACCTAATTTCCATGTCTCATTTAAGATCTGACACCTCTTACAAAGTCACAGAACAAGGCAGATGCTTTTCTGATATGTCAGAGACTTAACTTGCCTTGTGGAAGCTTCCCTGCTGACTGCTGAATACTCACATGCATCCAAAAGTAGACCTTGTCCTCTTTCTTTTACACAGGCTAAGGAGGGAAAAGAGGCCTCATGAGAAATAATTTCTTATGTGTGCCTTCCCCTTTTGCCAACATCCCAGCTATTCCAGTCCCATTTTCCCTTGCACTAGGCAATAAAGACAATTGAAGCTTTCAACCTAACAACAGTGTCCTTATTCACTCACCATCTTGAACACGCAAGAAAGGAAGAACAAGGAGGGAGAAAAGATGAGAGATGGTTGTTGGAACAACACCTGCTACATCTAGGAACAGAGAGCACGTGCACAGAAATTAGGGTCAGATACACACATTCAATAACCCAACATATAAGCATGAAAAACAATCAGGATTTCACAAGTTAGGATTCTCCTGCACTTTTACACCTTATTATTGTTACCTAACTAGATGGGATCTCTGCAAGGAGCAAGCCCAAGATGTACCAACACTGAGGTTAGGGACAAAGCCCACTCTGCTTGCAGCAGGGCAGCCCAGCACCTGGCAGCAGCACAAGCACAGCTCAGAGTGTGTGTGAGCACCCACCTGGGCTGAGGGCTGGACACAGCCTGAGAGATCTTTCTACAGCACTTCCCTTGCAAAATAAAATGTGACAACATCCTCGTTGGGAAGTGCAATGCCCAACACCCTGCCAGATAACAGAGCACAGACAGCAGCCTCTCTCAGCCACCCTTGTCCAACCCCTGAAACAGATCCAGCTCTTAAAGCACTTAGCACTGCCCCTCCAGACACTGCCACTCTAAAGCCCAACACTTCAGCTCAAGTTCCCTAGAACTGCATCTAGCCTGCAGCAGAGAGCTACCAAAGACAAGTGTTCTTGGCCAGTCCCTGCTCCCACGCTCCCTCCTCAAATTAAAAGGCTGTGGCAAACACGGAATACAAACAAATTCCCCGTGTTCAGTGGCACACACCACATTTCTGTCCATTATTAGATGTGACAAACACGAGAAGGGGGCAGAGCAAAGGGCAGGACACTCAGCGATCTTGTCATACAGAACTTCTCAAACATGCTCAGAGCAGTGTGGGATTACCCAAGGCTTCCCATGCGGTGGGTCAGCAGCACCAGGCGTGCAGCAAAACAGACCCTGGGAAACCCAGACAGAGGGGAACACAGCCCTGGACATATCCTTCCAGCCTGCCATCAGTGTGTCCCTCAGGAGCTGCTCACCACTTTGGTCTCCTTATCCATCACCTTGTTACACTAAATCCAGCCCACCGAGAGAGACTTTGTCCGGTGCAGAAACAGGTCAGGCTATGCCAAGAATCTGGGGACAGAAAAACCTCGAGTTCTCCCAATCTTTTCCATCACATGTTCAAGATAAGAAAACACTGCTGGCACATCCCATTAAGGTCCTGCTCCCCAGGGCATGCTGCAAGATGGTTTGTGCTGGAGCATCTCACCTTCAGGAGATGGGAAGCACAGTGTGACAAGCTGCCATCCCTGAAGCACTGCACTGCATGCAGCATCTCCCTCCACCAACTGCCTTTCCTGGAAATGCTGCCTCAGGTCTGGGAAGCACATGGAAATGAAGCCTTGGCCATTCAAGAAGGGAAGGCAGGCTCCCACTACCCCCAGCACACATGGTTTCTCCTTTCCTCCTGCCCTTCCAGACCCAGGTAACCACCTCACACTGTGCTGATGTGCCATTGTTTATTTTTCAAGCATCTTCAGAGAGCAGCTTTCCCGGGCAGCAGCCGCCCTCCCCAGGCTCTGCTCTCATGCAGACACAAGGCTGCACTGCTGCTGCCTTTTTGATCTTGATGCAGAGGTGAGGGGGCTGGAGGAGGGGGATGCAGTGGGAATTCCTCCACCCTAGAGCTATCGGTTTGCTTTTCAAGATGCTCAGCAGCAGTGCACGAGACTGTCCTGCGCAGCAGAGGCTCTCTTTAAGATGATATCTTCACTCTCTCGTGTGACCTTTATTCACTGTTTGCTGTCCTCCGAGGGTGGGGAGGTGTAACCGATCCCGGAGCGTCCCCGCCCCAGGGCTGCTTTGTCCCGGTCACACACCAGCATCTCCATCCTCACTGCTTCTCCTGCCAGCAGATGTCAGATACAGAGCACAGGGATGGTTGTATGAGCAACTGCCCTCTCCCACGCCGCTCTTGCAGTGTGCTTAGCGCCAGCCAAAGCGATGAGCGAGGCTGCAGGATGGCACGGCTTTCCCCGTGAGCACTCTTCTTCTGCTCCCTGCTGGCACCTCCTTCCTCCCGTTACGCCCTTCCCACCAGCTCCATCCCAGAGCCCAAAAAACAATAACAGGGATATTGAAATGGCTTGCTGCTAGAGAAACAGCAGCAGCAGTGGCTGTCAAAAGAGAAGCTACTCAAATTTTTCAAAGGGATTAGGAGGAAGCGAAGATAATCCAGCCAGCAGCTGTGGAAGGCAGGGACAGGAGAGGAGACTCACACAACCAGCTTGCCTTACATGCTCTAGGCGAAGCCAGCACATCACATTCACTGACATTTTCTCCAGCACACAGAGAAGGGCTGCTGCCTGCTGAGAAGGGTGCCTTAGACTCAGCCTGTCTGCACTGGCATTGTACTTTCAGATCAGAGCAGGAAGGAATCTCTGGAGATGCTGTGAGACAGAGCTGGACCTGAGGGCTTCCCATTGCCTCCAAAAGATGAACCAGGGCAGTCCATGAGGACAAAGAGTCAAACACAGGCTTGGACTTAGAGTGGACAGGATGGAATCACTTTAACATTTGTGCATCGAAAGCTTTTATATTACCTCTAACTTTTTTACCATTATTAAACATGAATTTCTACAACACTGATCAAGATTAGCACTAGTTTACAAACTGGTTTTCCTCTCATGGTTTCAGGTCCTCAAAACATATATTCTTTTTCCCATGAATTTTCAAATGCTCAATATTTTCTTTGCAGATATTTCTAGAAAATTCACCACTAGCTCAGCATTTCCTATTAAATTATCGCTGTGGTCATTCTTAGCAACTTTAATTTATGGAAACGGGTCAAACCACAAAAACTCACACCTACAGTTGTGCTGTATATAGATACCCAAGCAGACAGGAGCCCACAGTGAGCAACATGTGGGAGGAAGTGGCCAGAGATGTTCGCAGACATTATTGACTCTTTTAGACACCAAGCAGGGATCTAAATACATCCAACAAATGCAGCTGAAGATCTGTGTGGCTTTACATGGGAATTTTGTGGTCATCAAAGCTTCAGATTAGCATTTCAAGGGGAAAGCAAAGTAATTATTATAGTTTGTTACTAATTTGCAAACAGCTCATTTCCCACCATACATATTAAGAGTATCCTGAAGACTTCTACAGCCTCAAGAGGAATAAAAACAACATTATAGTAATAACAGGGGCAAATTACATGTAAAACTCAGAGAAAATCATGTTTTCAAACACCGTATTAAAACCTATCAGGAATCAGCCTCCCACCCAGCCCAAACGTCAGGAGGGAGGAAAAGACTAATTCAGCCACATTTCATACCCACGCGACCCAAAAGGATGCTGGATGAAAAGGCCTCCTTGTACCAGCAGCACTGCACACTCCTGCAGGCTCACCCCAAGTCCTGCGGCAGCTGCTGCTTCTAGGAAGCCTCTGGACCTGCAGGCACGTGGTCACTCAAATCTAGGCTCTGCACAAAAAAAGAACACAGACCATAAAAATAAGCTTCCAATTCCAGTTGCAAACAAAAACTTGAAATAGGCAACACAGATGGACCTAAAACACATAAACATGTGACAACATAAACACGACAACATATCCAAAATTTTTTTAAAAAAAAAAGAAAGAAACCCCATCCTCATGAACTTTCTGAGATATAACTCGTTAATTTTGAGCACTTGAGACTGGCAAAGATACACAAATTCCTTGTAAAGATGCACAGCAACTTTTCAGCATCCACATTCCACAAGCCATTCCCACTTGTGCTAAGTACTGTTGCTGGCAGTGTAGGCTCTGGTACAGGTCTCTGCTTGAGCTATTCCCAGCAGGTATGGCATGCCAGCCCTCTCCCTGGAGAAGGAAAAGAGCCAGCCATTCACATGAGAAGACAGGGATTTACCAGGAAGCAAGGCTGGGAAAGCCCATCTGAAGTCAGTACCACCAAGTTTCTGCGTTTTTCAAAATGCAGCCACCTTTGGAGAAGCCCCACAGATTGCTCCTCACAGCAAGTTTGGTGAATAAGAGCAGTTGATACAGGTCTGTTTTACAGAGTTTCTGCTCCCCAACACGTCCCCAGCCTATACTCTGTGTTTTCAAACAAAATCCCTTTGTTCTTTCCCCTGCTGCTTCTGTGAGGAAGAGCTCCCAGCAGCCACCTGCAAATGCCTTCCTTGTTTGTTCTCCAGCCAGCCCCCAGAGCCTCCTGAGCCACCCTGCAAATGAACAGCCTGTCAGCACTAAAGAGCTGCTTTCCTGAGAGCCACCCACACACCAACCTCCTTATCAGCCCCTCACACCCCATCTGTAACCCTTGTCTTGGGCTCACTTTGGACCTGCTCTGAGGACAAAACCATTTTGTTTTGTTCCAGTGCATGCCCTGACATCCTGGAGCACAACTAAGACTCTTTGGCCCCACAAAGCAAGTAACAAATTCTAAGAAAATGAACCCATTAAGAGTTAACCTGAATGTGTGTAGATCCCCTGCATGTGTTATTAATAGGAACTGAGAAACTCTCTTGATTTCTTTTATTTTCACAGACATGCTTTAGTTCCCCAACTGATATATAACACGACTTCACAGAATCACAGAATGCTTTAGGCTGGAAGAAACTTCAGAGATCATCTCGTTCCACCCCCCTGCCATAGGCAGGGACACCTTCCACGACCCCAGGGTGCTCAGAGCTCCATCCAACCTGGCCCTCAACACACACAGGGATGGGGCAGCCACAGCTGCTCTGGGCAACCTGTCCCTCACAGGGAAGATTCTTCCCAAAATTCCATCCTACCCAGCCCCCTGGCAGCTGGAAGCCATTTCCCCTTCCCCTGTCACGTGCCTTCCAAAAGTCCCTCTCCCGCTCTTTTGTAGTCACTTCAGGCACTGGAAGAGGCTCT
>VXBQ01012668.1:4634-14770 GCA_013400175.1 Phainopepla nitens
AAAAAAAAAAGGAGAGGGCAGAGGTCACACTTGTGGTGTTTTATTGACACCAGTGTAATTTTGAATCTCTCTTCCTGCAGGTCAGTGGAAAAATCAACTTTTGCAGTGAAGCAACAGCTCTCATGGCCATAATATCTTGCAACTCCGATTGCAGACAGACTGTCACTGAGAGCACCACTATTTGCCTGGATGCTTCCCAGAAACAGGCCCATGCTCGATGTCCTCAGGTGCTACCACTACTCCTAGATTTTGCTCTTCCCCTATCCACGGGAGATTTTGCCATTTTCGGCTTTGGTATCAAACGGCTTCTAAAAGCTGGAGTGTGCAAAACATTTCTGAAGTGTGGAAGGCTGCTGTAGTGACAGCATGGAAATAATAGGGCTCAGGGAACCCTCATGGAAGATGACATTTGAGGTAGAATCGTTAAGGGAAATGTGGCTTCAAAATCATCATGTCCCACAGTGGTTCTGCAAAAATACAGTCTTCAGATCTAGAAAGGTCTTACTGTGTGGTTTGGGTTTTTTTGTTTGTTTGTTTTAAAACTATGCCTGCATTATCCATAGACCTGCTTAACTAAAGGTGTGTATCACAGAGGGAAAAATAACTCAAAAAGACAACAGCAATTTGGAGGTTATTTAGTGAAAAACAGGTGAAGCTTGCAAACACAAGGCCAACAGAAAGAAGAACACAGCAGGAAGCTGCCAAGGTACAGTAAGGACTCTGAAATGCATTGCTAGTGCAAGTAAGTAGACAGCAGAAGGAAAATCTTGTTCCACGTAGGCCCCCTCAGGTGAACTGGGGTTTGCTGGGCTATGTCAGCTGGAAAGGCACAGCTTCAATCTCCTTGGCGAGCTCCTCGTCCAAGGCTTTCTACCAGGAGAGAAAACCAAGGAGGAATCAGGGACCACGAGACAGTTTAAACAAACACATCTGCAATGATCAGACCCCGGGAGGTTGTCAGCAGTGATGGATTAACCTGAGCTAACACCTGAAGGTGTTCAGCTGGACGGACTCCTCACTGCAAAGGGCAGAGAGCCACAGGGAAACCTCCAAGAGAAGGGCTGGGCAAGCTCAGCTGCCTTTACTCCGTGCCCCAACGTGCTTTTGGACACCTCCCAGCTCACAGGTCCTCCCCAGAGGTGAGCACTCTGATCTCAGAACAGCCTCAGGCTGGTAAGGGGAGCTTGTACTCCTCAATCAAAAACAAGTGGCGTACCAACCCGGGCAGTCTCACCTGAAACGGGCAAAATGCTCTCACCTCGCTGTGATTTTTGATCACAGGTTTAGGGCTTACCACTCGTGCTTTACGAGCAAGCAGGCAGCAGCCCAAAGGAGCAAAACCAGGTTTTGTGGGGCTCAAACGTGGCCCAGCTCCCTCAGGAAAGCTACATATGAACTTCCTAAACAGCTTTACGGTGTTTGGCTCAACAGCCTCACGCCTGCAGATTACACAGGCAGGGAGGAAATGGGCACTGTGTTTGACAGGGGAAGGTCCCCACTGCAGTCTGCTGACTAAAATATGGGCCCTGGAGCCCTGAGAGTTCAGGAGGAGCAAGGAAGCTCCTGAGACCTATATTGAGTGAATAAACATGCCAACAGGCAAAATTCACGGGGATACAGCTACCTAACCCACACTGCTATCACTGTGCCCAACTGCCTTTGCAGCTCAGACATCACTCCACCAGTTCCCTTGATCAGTACCTGCGACTTCTGCCTCACCAAATTTCCCCATGAGAACATTAAGACTACAGTGTAAGGTGGGTAAATCTGTAATCAATGAATACACATAGCTCCTGGAAAGACAAAAAAAACCACTCTTACCAGGTCTTTTCTCGCTTCTTCAACCATCACTCGTGCCAGGGGAATGCTCTAATGAGAGAAAACGGCATAACAATCAGCATTTCATCAGGAAACAAGAGTCTCTGCACCTTTACAAGAGTCTAATGACGAGCCTTGGGTGAGTTGATGGACAATTAATGCAGTTTTGTGTAGACACCTCACATGCAGACAAGTATTGCCACTAAAAGCCTAGTACTGGTTTGGTTTGGGCAATCATGTATTTTTCAAAAGTCTGGTATGGCCCAAAGTCTAAAAAAATCCCTTCACTTTAAGCAACTTTTCAAACTTGCCAATCAAGGGGCTTGGTTTCAAACACATTTGTGCAAGAATTTTCCCAAGCACATTAAGTTTGCAGGGATAAAGCTCTCTCCCCTCCTTCTGCCTGCACCAGGAGTGAGGCAGTGGGGCTCTCCCCCTCTCCACTGACAGCAAGGCTGGAGGAGGGAACTGGAGAACCTAATCCCATTTGGATGTCCTGTTCCACTTGATGAAAGGAGGAAGCTACCTCTTGGAGGAAGATGGATTAAACAGGGCAGCAGTCCCACCTTTCTACCCACAGTCTTTTTTATTTACTTTTTCTAGGAGCAAGACACCAGTGTTTGTACGAGGGAGATGAGAAACTTGCATTTTCACAGAGCTGAGTACCCAGCACCCTCAAGAGAAACCAAAGAAAATGATGGAGCAGCCAGTTTAGGGGACAAAACCTGCATTTGGCTATTTCTTCGGGATACTTGAAATCCTGTTCAGAGCTCCAAACTCTGCACCATGTGCTGTGTCCATCACATTGACAGCCCAATTACAGTTACAGCTAAAGTACTGGTAAATCTCAAAAAGTTGGTTATATAGGGGATTCATTTTCTTCCATATTTCTTTGCCCAATTTCTAGCTAATTCACCTGAATACTAATTTACCCAACAAATCTGCCTACTTTGTTAGAATAAAGTTTGCCTGACAAAGAAACTTTTATTTCTTGGCTTTGATTATAAATAGAGATTAAGTCTTTGGTTTGCATCATTAACAGGCCTGTAGCACATCAACCTGTCCACCAAAGCGACCACAACAATATTCCTTACATTCAGAAGTCCACTAAAATTAACCTGATGGCAAAAACAATATAACAATGGAATAAATAGTTACAGGAGGTAAATCATGGTAGGATGCCACTTCTTTCTTCAATGCCTCTAGTTCTTTCTGCAGTGCAGCCACTTCCTGCAGAGAGAGCAAGGCAGATCATATTCTAGGGAATTATTTGTAGAATTGATGGAAATGAGCAAGATAGATCCAGTTTTTTACTGCATTTCAGAATTTGAGAGCTTTCATCCTCTATAAAACAAATGGAAAACTGAAGTTTTGCACACACAGCAGCAAAAAGACTCTCCCTTAGGCTTATCAGGGGGAAGTAATTTCTCTTTGGGGCTGCAAATTGAGCACCTTCCACAGTCCTGAACCCTTTTGGAATAACCAAAGTTAAATAAAAAAGATAGAGTCATTTGTACTGCCCATTTCACTGATGCCTTGGCAAAGCAGTTCTATCTATCTATCTATCTATCTATCTATCTATCTATCTATCTATCTATCTATCTATCTATCTATCTATCTATCTATCTATCTATCTATCTATCTATCTATCTATCTATCTCTATATATAGATAGTTCTCCTATCAAGGAGTCAAACCTTACCTTATGCTTGGGCTCTAGAAGATGACGAGCCTAGAAAATTTGCCTTTTGGCTTTTTGGATGCAAAATTCCAACAAAAATTAGTTCTGGTCAGTAACCTCCTGTAACACTGGGCAGGCAATGTGAGCACTGCCACCCAGTGCTGGTTGGTGAGAACCACAACACAGAAACCAGGAAACCTGTGTATTTTCACTGCTCCACTAGAAAATACGCAGGGAAAGACAGCAAAATAATGAGGAGGAAGCCTGAGTTCCCACTACCATAACAGCAAAAAATACGAAGACATGTTGAGTGCACAGCACAAAGCTGTAAAATCTATTGTAGTTGCTATTCAAGAAATGTACTTTTTCTTAAACATGTGTTCCACTAGGCTTACAATATAGCTGAAAAAAATCTTGTATTTAAAGACACAATAAACAAAATAGTACACAGTGGTTCAGAATTTGGGTTTCATTTGACCTTATCCCCTTGTTTTGAAGTGTTTGGAAAAGATTTATATCACTCAAAGTAGAAAGAATCACATGGGTCATTCTACCAAGAAACTGCAATACACAGGTATCCCAAGTAACGGGATACAGTCCACAGAATATCCACTCTGTTTATAACACGGATCAGAAATAAAGGAGGCAGATCTGTTTTCAGTGGCAGGGAATTTATTCTGTGGAAATTCTCCAGTGGATGCCTCTAGGAGAGACAAACCCACCCAAAAGAGCCCACTTCAAGGGAATCCACCAACAGGATTTTCATTTGTGCTTCCTTTGGCCATTAAGATTTGTTCAGGCAACCAAACAGCAAACTACAATTCCTGAAAGCACCCAGCAAGCAAGCCTGGCCTGTCCCACTGCAGAAACATCCCTCTTGTACCCAAAAACCTACCTTAGACAATTTCATGAGGGTGTCATGCATCAGGGTTTGGTCCAAGCCGCTGGCAAGAAGCTCATCCTGCAAACAGGAGAGGGTACAAAAATGCAACAAGAAGAAGAAAGATTTCACCATTTCCTTCAGTTTTTATCTACACAGGCAGAGAAGAACACAGCTTGTCCACGGCAGAAACGTGTGCTATTTGAGCCACAGATATAGCTGGTGTACAAAATGAGGTGCTACTAAAATTTGTATTAAGAATAACGAGTCTTTCCAGAAGAGTAGTGGGAGAAGGGCACATGGCAGGGATGAATAAAGGTTTCTCAGGAAAACGTCACTTGTAATACAACACTTTCCATTCTGTATCTGTCAAGGTATCAGACAGCATCCAAGCATTAAAAAAGGCATTTATGTGTCCTTCATCATTTAGGAAAGGTGAAGGAGCAGGCAGTAAAACTTCTGCTTTCTGCACTTAGGGCATCCATTCCTTTCAAAAAAAAATGGGTCATATTCATTATTTTGAGACACAGTTTACCTCAGTGAATCAGCTGCTCTACTGGTAGCTGTCTGTGTTCTCTTATATGAGAGCAGCTTACAAGAACCACCAGGTAATCCCAGCTAACAAAGTTTCTCAGGGAGTGAGGGCAGAGTTCTGTACTGATCACAGGATGCACTGAGGAGAGATCAGCAGGGACAACTGAACTATACTTACATGTTGTCTTGTTAGCTCAAGAGCCCCCAGTCCTGGAGTTTAGGAAGCTTATGGAATGTCTCTGTAACTGCAAATCTGGGCTCAAGCGACTACGGGGTGTGTCATCCCACCACAGTGTCTTGTTAGAAAATTCCTCCCACCTACCTCAGCATCCTTGACACTTATTTGTAGATCCTGAGATTTATCTTCCAGGAACTTCAAGCTCTTGGATTGAATCTCAGCTTTGGCCTGGTCTGCCTCCTGAAATTCCTTTATTTTTTTAACATCCCTTGAAAAATAATACAAAAATAAAAACCAGCTACATTCAAAGATATATCAGTATAGAAATACTGTTACTTACCTATGCTCAAGCTAAACCCTGCAATACAACCAACACAAGAAGGAAGAAAATGAAGAAAACCTTGTATTTCCCTGTGAGATTTTTCAGTGGAAACACATACAGCTGTTTCCTCCAGGACCCCAGAGGCCAGAGAAAACAGTGGCAAAGGGGAAAGCCACATGCCTAAAAGCAAAGGGTAATAGTCTTGTGCATAATTCACTAACTCGCTAAGAGATCTGTTGCACGAGCTCAACCTCATATCAAGAGGAGGCAAACCTGCACAAAGCACATGGGAATCTCTTCTACAAGCCCAATTACCACTTTGAAAGACAAAAAAATACCTCACAAATAATTAGGCTGGAAAGGAGCTGTGGAGAGCATCTGGGCCAACCTCCACTCAAGGCTGGGGTTGATGCTGCTGGCAAAGCACTTCAGATTACATCCTGAACTGTTTAGAGTTATTACTACTATTACATCTTCTACACACTGGTTAAGGGAACTTCTTACCTGGGAATGGGTTTTGTTTTGCCTCCCTCAGACTGACTACAGAGCCCAAGCTAAATGTGCCAAGAAAATCAGATTTGTCTTCAGCCTCAGACAAAAGCAACTGGTGGAAGACGCAAATTTGTATCTGAAAACTGCTTGTAGATCACTTTTGCTTTAAAATAGTGGGCTTGATGCTTTCCCATATCTCTTTTGATTACTGGAAGCATCCATAACACATGGGTTTTTAACAGATACCTCCAAATACTTTGAACTGGAGATGTGTCAAACCCCTAAAAATTCAGTTATTCTCGTTAGTTAGCACAACCAACATTGCCCAAGACAGAGATCACCAGTATTATTTTAATCTTTCCCTCTTCCTCATCCATTACTCACTCCTCTAACTGCTTTTCCAACGTCAGTGCCGCAGTTAGTTTTTTCGTGAGGTTCTTCAATTTCAGTTCCAGTTCGTTGTTTTTTGATTTTGTTTCATACAGTTCCGAGGTCATGTTATTGATGGCACTGTAAAAGCTGGTGAAGAGAGAATCAGTGGGAATGCTTAGGAGCCAGCTTTTCTGCAAGTCACAGTTATTGTTATTCTTCTCTCCACATTTTCCATGAATGACTTAGTTTCCTCCTGATGTTAGGGCAGGAGTTAATTATAATTAAGTAAGATACTAAGGGAATTCGCTTTCCATAACTAATACAGATTTCCACATGGAAGGGAAAACACCCCAGAAACCTGAGTAAAGAGTAAATGAACAACAACTGGAACTCTGGTGAATAAAACCACTGAGTTTGAAACCACCACGTGCTCCACTCCTGGCTTGCCTCACTGCCTTTGAGAGAAACTGTATTCAGACCCCGAAAATGCACGGTCACAAGATGTGCCCAGCAGCATCTGAGTCTCTTCCTCTTCCCAAGTGGCCCAAAATTCTTTCCCCTCCAGCTCAGGAAGAGGGCTGTAAGAGCCAAGATCCTAAACATGACATAAAAATTGGATTCCAAGGCAGATTTTGGCCCAAAATTCTTTCCCCTCCAGCTCAGGAAGAGGGCTGTAAGAGCCAAGATCCTAAATATGACATAAAAATTGCATTCCAAGGCAGATCTTGCCCCTTCTTTAGTGCAAGTGCTGCAGTGCCATGGGCCAAAGCCACACTAGGGAGACCAGACTAACAGATGCCATTTCTCCATGGTAGAGGGAATCTCCTTGCATGAACTGAGGCCAGATGAGACAGGCAATGACGAGGAGCTGAGGCTGGAAGACCAGGCACAGTGTTCCAGTCTTTGCCTAAGCAGTGTGAACACAGCTGTAGCTTGGGATACCTGGCACAACAGTCCAGCTGGCAGCAGCCTGCAGCCACTAAACACAAAAGCATGAGAAAAAGGAGGGGTTTAACTCCATCCCAGGCCCTTCTCAGGCTTCAGAGCATTCCTGTGCTGGGAGAACCTAGAGCTAGCACTTTGTGCTCAGTTCCCATGCACTCCAGAGCTGCCCAAGGGGTGAAGAATAAGCCTGACAAATAAGATTCCTAGTGCCAAGTTTGAAGCTGCTGATGTGAAAAAAACAGAGGAAAACAGCACAGACCATCATGATGAATGCAGAGTGTGAAGAACTACCTGGTAAGAGATGTGTTCTCCACTTCGAGTTCCAGTGCACTTTCTATCAGGTCAGTGATGTCTGCGTTGTTGTTGTCTTCTTCGGGCAGACTGCCTTCACAAAGACCCAGGCTTTCCTCAAGAATCTTCCGCCAGCACTCAGCTGGAAAACACATACAACCCAAAGTAGTGATTTCTTTAATATTACTGTTCTTTTATGGAACTCTCCAAAGCCAGAACCCAATCCCACACCAGGAACCTGGCTACCTGCCTGTTGTTGGGGGGAAAAAAGACACTTTAGAAAAAGGCTTAAACGTGCCAAACTGCTGCCACATCTCCATCTGCCAAACAAATTCAGTGTATAAAGGGAGAAAGCACTGCTCCACTCCCTCCCTGACCAGCCTGGCATCAGACAAACAAGAGCTCACCCCTGTGCTACAGCAATGAGCACATGCAGGTCATTGCCCCACAAAGCCCAGCCTGAGCCTTGTTCATGGCAGACCCAGGAAATCTGTCTCCCTCATTTTTTGTTCGGTGGCAAGGCACTTGAAGGAACAGAAACCAAACACGTTTTCTAACAAAACCCTCTTCATGTGTACTATGCCAGCCTTTGCACAGAAAAGTAAAATTCCTTCCTGAGAAAAGCCCTGTGAAGGGACAGTCTTTTATTATGCGGTTTAAAAACATGCTATGGTCGCCTGAACCACTGTCTTGCTCAAAGAAAACCAAACAAATTATAAAATAGTCACTCTAGGCAGCTGCAGCACAACTTAATCACCTCAATGTTGTTTCAGGCTCCTCCAGAGCTTTCCTTAACAGTGGCTTAGCACCAGCTCAGACTCTTGAATGAGCTCCAGAGACACTTCCCTCTCTATGCAGGCAATATTTCCATGTAATGCTATCCAGCCCAGCAGACTAGGAGGTTTTAGCAATTTGTTTGTCCACATTTATGGCCCACTCAAGACAGTTTAAAAAACTGCCCTTGACCAACACTGTATCACTGTAAATTTAGCTGGAAGGAAACAGTGTTATGCACTGTAGTAAAACGTACATCCAAAAAAAAAACCCACTGAGTCTGTTTCAATTACATATATTTATTTATATGTATTCCTAAGTTTTTAACAAATACAGTCTTCAGGATCACTAAGAAAAGCCTGACTCTGGTGGAACTGGGAAATGGGAGCTTCAAACTCACCTTCTGCCTCATACTTGGCTGTCTGGTCCTTCATGTCCTCTATTAGCAACATAACATCCCTGTCTCTCTCTTCATTGCACTCCATAACTTCATGCAAAATATCCACTGTCCTTTCATTCACCTCATAGGATGGAACAGGCACACACTCAAATAGATTCTTTAGCCACAAAGTAACCTGCCAGAAAAAGGAGACAAAAGAGCAAGCAGTCATGTGAAATGACAGAAAATATCTGATAGAAGTGAAAAATGTAAACACTGCAAACTCTGCATAGTCCTGAAAAGTAACTCCTACATCAGTCCAGGAGGCATGGGTGGGGAAAAGGGGAGAAAAATTCTTTTCCCTCTTCTTTAAACACCTCTGTGTTCTAGAAGACTATTTTACATCCCTGTTAATCTCCTTCATTTCTCTGGACACCTGCTTATCTCCCTGTGATAAAATTTTATCTTTTTATTCACATTACCTGTTGGCTACAGACACAGTAATGACCCAAGAGATGTTAAATGGGTGTTTGGAAAACTGGTGAACACTGTGTTAAAGCGTGTGGGATAAAACTGCCCGAGCCATCATTGGGAACAGTCTCTGCAGGAGGGTGCGAGAGAGTCACCACAATGTGCAGGCACAAGCCCTGCAAAGCAGTTGTGCCACTGGAAACAAGGTGACAGATAAGAGATCAACACAGTGCTCTCAGACAGGGCTGTGACTGTGGAGTCACAGAATTGTTTGGGCTGGAAAAGCCCTCCAGGATCATCGAGTCCAACCATTCTCCCAGCACTGCCCAGGCCACCACTGCCCCGTGTCCCCAAGTGCCACATCCACACACCCCTCCAGGGACAGGGACTCACCACCGCCCTGGGCAGCTCTGTCAGGCCTGGATAACCCCTTCAGTGAAGAAATTTTCCCTAATATCCAACGTAATTAGATTAGAAATGTTAATTACGACCAGAAATAACCGGAAAACACGGAAATTCTACGCCACGTAAGGAACATAAACACTTGCATAAGCCTGCCTAATAAACCTGACGGAGAACGGAGGCAGCCGTAAAACTTTAAAAGTTTTTTGTTTTTTTTTTTGTTTTTTTTTTTTCCCCTAGCAACTCCTTCCCTCCTCCTCCGGCCGTACCCGCACCTCAGCGACCTACACGAGCAGCAACGGAGAAAACCACGGCACCCTTCGGCGCNAGAAAACCACGGCCCCCTTCGGCGCAAACGATGTGGGTGGGTGTGGGTGTGCGGTGGTGGTGGTGGTGGTGGTGGTGGTGGGGAAAGTGTGATGTTAAGAGAAAGGGAGCCCCGCCAGCCCCCGTTACCCGTGTGAGCTTCTCCTCGAAGAGATCCTCTGCCGGGCTTCCCGCCGCCGCCGCCATCCCGCCCGGAGCCCGACGGGAGAGGGCGGCCTGAGGGGCGGGGCCCGCCGAGCGCGGGGTACACCGGAGGGGGCAAAAATAACAA
>VXBQ01012675.1:0-42600 GCA_013400175.1 Phainopepla nitens
GGGAATGGGAATGGGAATGGGAGAGGGAAAGGTGGCAAACCCTTTGGAATTGTGCCTTTTGTTCCTGCAGACAATTCCAGAGGATCCGGCTGGATTCTGGGGACAGCCTGTCGGAAACCAGGCTGCACATTCCCACCGAACCCATGGATGGAGGAACCCTGCTTCCCAAAGGGAATTCCAGCCCTGGGGATCATGATCCCGGAGCCAGGAATTCCCCAGAGTGGTGGCAGTGGAGCTGGATCCGGTGGCAGAGCTGGCTCCAGGGAAAAGCGACTTGGAATAATCCAAAGAAATAAATCCCGCACCCAAACTCGGCTATTCCAGCCATGAAGAAACTCTCTGGGATTGGGAATGTTTTCCTGAGCCGGGGAATGACGGGAGGTGCAACCCAGCTCTTCAGGAAAACAGCAAATTCTTGGAATTCTAGCAACGGCTGGAGCAAGTGGGAGGGAATTTCATCCCTTGGCTTGGCCACAGCCAAAACCAAACTTCCAAGGGAGAGGGTGGGCAAAGGCAGCTGGAATTCCGTCTGTGAAATCAGGGAATGCTGCTGGATGGATGGGGATCACGCCTACTTCCCTGGAATTCAGTATTCCGTGTGCCTCTCCCAACAGAAGGGATAGAAATGAGGGATTGAGGTCTTTGTTCATGAAGGGCCTGGACACTCTTCCCAAACTTTTCCCTTTGCTCCCTCTTCCCTGTGCCCAAGGACTGGCATTTAGGGATGAGCCATAAATTTGGGAACCTGTGGAGCAGCAGAGGAATTCCTGGAGGGTGACAGGGTGGGAGTTAGGGAATGCTGCTCCTCTTGTCCCTCTTTTCCCTTCCCAGTGGGGAAAACTGGAGCAGATTTCAAGGTGTGGCTCAGCAAAATCCTGGAATTTTTCCCATTCCCCCTCAGCAGCTTCCAGGATTTCAGCGGATTTCCTTTTCTCTCCGCGGGCTTTATTTGTTCAAAGTGGTGAGTTTTAAACTAAATTAACTCTCAATTTATAAATAATTAACTCTTAATGGCCGAGTTATAAATAAATTAAGGGAAAACTCCATGGGTTTTCCCTGCTGAGTATTTTCCCGCTTGGAAAACTCTTGGAAAGCGAAGAAATCCCAGCCTGAATGGCTAATTATCGCTAAACAAGTCGCATTTCTCTCCCTATTTTAATTGGTTTGATATTCCTTTGATCCTGCGAGGTCTTTTCCACATCCTCCCTTAAATTCCAGCCCTTTTCCAGCCCGTGTCCCGAGTATCCAAAGGTTTGCCGGATGCTCCCTCCAGTGGGGAAAGGATCGCAGAGCAGGAATGCTCCGGTTTTCCAGCCGGGAGCACTTCGGGACTGACATCCAGAGGTGCTTTTCCACGGGAGAAATACGCTTTATTTTAGGATCCCTCCCCAACCCGTTCCTGTGGAAGCGTGGCATTCCCTGGAATGCCCGAGGCCGGACTGGGTGGGCTTGGAGCAACCTGGGATAGGGGAAGGCGTTGGGATTGGAATGGGATTCCCTTTAGGATCCCTTCCAGCCCAATCCATCTTGGGGTTCTCCAAGCCTTAACTGGGAATTTCACTCCCTGAAGAATCCACCCCAAACCAATTCCTCCTCGCGGAGCCGACATTCCACTAAAAATCCGGGACTTGCCGCCTCGGAACGGGCACAACCCCCGTCGTTCCTCATAAATCCCAGCGCCGGCTGGAATTGTTTGGTTAATGAACAATGGGAAAGGCATTGTTTGGGATTTGGGGAGCGGAGCGGGAAGGGCGGCCACGGCCAGCAGCATTCCAGGATCCCGGAGGAGCACCGGGAGAGCGCCGTGACCCATCCAAAGGCAGATTTGCCATTGAGCGCGCCTGGGACGCCCTCCCGTAAATTTGGGATTTATGGGGCGCTCCGGGCTTGGAGCTGGCCGTGCGGAGGGGGGGTCCCGGCGCCTGAGGAGGTTGGGTGGATCCCAAATCCGCGGATCCTGGAACCGAGGGGCATTCCTTGGGCACGCCGAGCCGGAGTTGTGCGCGTGGGGAATGCCATCCACGCGTTCATCCATCCAGGAATTCGCTTATCGCGCGAACCCCCAGCATCCCGCGCAGCCGCTTTTCCCTGAGAGAGCCGGGTTTTCCCTCAGGAGGGCTCTTTTCCCGGGAATGCCGCGTCCGTGCGCGGGATGGCTGCGCCAGACGGGTTCGATTTGGGATCACGGCCTCTGTCGTTCCTGCTGGCGCGGCATTCCCGGCAACAATTCCCTCTGCTCCAGCCAGCACCTCCAGCAGGAGCGCGGCCCAGGCTTCTTCCCGACCCCCCCGCTTCCCGGGAAAACGCCGCTTTCCCATTAAGCCTGCAAGCAATTATGCGGGATTAGCAGCAGATCAAAAGGGATTACCGGCGGGATTGTTTTCCAGGCCCTCAGGGAAGGCGGGATGCTGACACCGAGCGTGCCGGGATGCGGCGGGGCGGGGCGCCGGGATCCGGGCGTTTCCAGCAGCCTCTCTCCCGCTTTTTGGGGAATTTTGGGGCAGACCCACAAATTTTCCTCCCTCCGGGAAAGGGGCATCGCTCCTGCTCCGAGCGTTCCAGTGGGAAAACGCTGCCCAGTGGCTGCCGCAGCGTCCCCGTTTTATGAGGGGATGGAATTCCCTGGGAAAAGCCTCTGGGAGCATCCACCACGGATTCCTTAAAAAACGAGTGCTAAGGAGCAGGAAAAGAGAGAATCTTTGGAGAAAGAAGCATCCAGAGGTGCTCCCGACATCCATATTTCTCCATCCCGGTGTCCCAAAACAATTCCTGAAACAACAACATGGGAAGATGTCAAAAAAAACCCCAACAAACCCGGGGTGTGAGGAAATCCCGCGAGTGATTCCCGATGACCCCACTCCCTTTTTCCCGCAGGATTTAGTGGGATTGGGATTGTGGTTGAAGCAGGAGCATCCCGGCGCTTGCGGAATTCCGTGGATTTGAGCTCCAAAGGCCTCGGGACGGGTGGGAATAATCGGGATGCAGCGGGATAAGGAGGCAGCTCCTCTCCCATCATTCGGGCAGGAGAGGGAATGGAGCTGGGAAGGGGCTGGAGCACCAGCAGGGAGCTGGGAAAGCTCAGCCCGGAGAAAAGGAGGCTCCAGAGGGACATTCCCGCTTCCCACATCTCCCATCCAGTTGGGATGGGGATCTGCTTCCAAGGAATCGGGGATGGGACGAGGGGGCACGGCCTCACACTGGGCCGGGATTGGGATCAGGAGGAATTTCCCCACGGGAAGGGAGGCCCGGGGCTGGAATGGGATGGATCCCGGTCCCTGGGGGTGTCCAGGGAATGCCTGGATGTGGCACTCGGAATCTTCTCCTAAACGATTCCGCGATTTCCTTCCCTCACCCCCCCTAAAATTCCTCCCTACCTCATTCCCTATCCCACTGCGATTGACGGTCCCTAATTTTCCAGGTCTTCCCCCAAACCCGCTCCTCCTCGGCGAGGTACCCGAAGCCGGCGGAATTTTCCTTTGGAAAAAAAAAGAGATTTCCATAAACGCCGTCGCCGCTAATGGCTCCTGATCGTATCTAATTCCCACAGCAAATTCCCGCTAATCCAGTTTGTCTGGGCTGCGCTACCTGAGGGAAATAACATCCATCCCTCCAGCCCCTTTTCCCGCTTGTTTGCCAGGACTTCTCCAATATATTTTAATCCCACCATTTATCTTTGTCAACGGAGGACAAGGAATCATTTGCGGGAGAGCAAACGGAGGAGAGGGAGCTTGGAATTATTAACCAGCGGAAAGCAGGTGTTCCCCAATCCCGCCTTAATTTCCTGGCAAGAACTTGGATCCTTCTCCTGCTGCATCCCAGTGCCGGCAACAGGAGTGGAGGGAAATTCCGGGGGTTTGGATTTAACCACGCCGGGGTCGAGGCGGGTCCAATCCAAGGCTTTATTTGTCGTGGAATATTATTTTGGCTCATTATTGCCCAGCTTTTTTTTNTTTTTTTTTTCTTTGTTTTTGTTTTGTTTTTTTTTTTTTTTGGGGTGGGGGGGGGGGGGGGGGAAGAGTATGGGATAGTTTTTGGAGTGACGGATCCCGTCCGGATCCACCCAGTTCCCAACCAGAATCCAGGGAATGAACACCCCCGCCCCTCTCCTTCCCCTCATTCCCACCGCTCCTCCTGATCCCGCCGGGAAGCAAAGCCCATTCCCGCTGGTTTGGGGATCAATTGGATCGAAGTCCCCCTGGAATCCCCCGGAGCGGCTTCCAGCCCCTCCCCTGTATTCCCGCGGCTCCTCATTCCCGTGTTCGGGAGCTCTGCCTGGCTTCCCCCATTCCCGCTGTTTTCCCTGGCACCGCGCTCCCCGATGCCTTTGGAGACGCATTCCTGCACTTTTTGGGAAGAACCATCAGCAGCCACCTCTAATTGGGGGCTCCTGAGCCGCTCCTGCTTTTTCCGAGGAATTTTTTCTAAGCCTGGCTTAAATGGGGCTTCAAATGGGGCGTCCTAATGAGCCTCATTACAGCAGATCCCGGGATTTAATCATCCCGGGAAGGGAAATTCCCGCGGCCGCAGCCACCCCCGTGTCACCCCTCGCGTCACCCGCGCCCCATAAAGCATCGGAATGAGGCGAATTCCACTCAGGAATTCGCTTTTCCCTCAGCGCTGTCACCGCGAGCGGAGGGTGCCGCGAGTTATGGGGTGCTGGGGACACGCGTCCCTGTCCCCAGTAAATCCAGGAAAACCCCGGGATTTTAATAAAGGCCGCTTTATGGAGCGGCAGGATCCAGCGGCGCCTTGGAATAACCAAGCGCCGCTGCCTTGGGGTCGGGGAGAGTCTCCCGAGAAAACCCCAGCGCTCCCCACTCTGCTCCTTTCCATGTTATTCCCATGGAAAAAATAATGGAAACTGTGCCAGAGCCATGGAATGCCAGGCTCCTAAAAAAAAAAAAAACAACAAAACAAACAAAAAAAACCCACAACAAAAAAAAGCCAACAAAACCAAAAAGGGAAGAGATTCCCAAAGGAAAACTCTTTCCCAAACCTTTATTCTCATTTTCGGGCTTTCCCTCCGGCTGTTTCCTCCCACACCCCGGGAGTTCGGGAAGGAGATCCAGGGGCTCGAGGGGACAGGGAGCGGCGGCACGAGGGGCATCATTCCAAGGTCTGCGGAAAACCGGGAGATCCTCGAGCTCATCCCGAGCCCACGCCGAGCCCGGCCCCGGTGGGAAACTGGGATTTAGGAGTTGAGGAGGAGGAAGCGGGACAGAGGGAGGCCGTGGATGGATCGGGATCCGCTCCCTCGGCGGCTTTGGGTGACGCGTTTTTTGGGAATTCCAGCACCTGGGATGAGCAAACTCATCCGAAATCCCCTCTGGAAGCGCTCTCTCCCTAAAAGTCACTAGATGGCGGCCTAAGGCATCCTTTGCCTTGGGAAAAGTTGGGAATGCCGCAGCTGCCTCCCCACCCTGCTCCCTCCCTTCCTGGCTTTTTGAAATCCCGAATTTCTGAAGGACGGAGCGGCTCAGGGTGCAGGGTGCCTCTGGATCCGCTTCATCCCAGGATTTGTGGCCGGGAATAAAGGTGGGCAGTGGCCACAAATCCCAGGAATGATGAGGTTTCCAAGAGGAAAACGGCGACTGAGGGTGGGAAAGGAGCCGGTCCTGCTCGGTGAGGTAAAAAATGCTGGAATCCCCAGATTTGGGCCAGGTTGTGGAATTCTGTGGCCGCTTTGTTGGGAATTCCTGGTTTTGCCTTTAGTCTTTGCCCATTTTTCTGGGTTCTTTTCTTGGGCTTTTTCGTGGAATGCTCTGGAAATAGATATTCAATTTAGTTGGTTTTTTTGTTTGTTTGGTTTTTTTAATGAGGAATTTTTTTCCAGAGGGAAGGGCGTTTCCCAGGAACACGGAATTCCTTACGGGTTTGCATCCCATAAAACAGCCAGGAGTGGAAGGGAGGATATTTTTCTCCCAAATTTTCCCATTGTTTGCAGGGGTTTTGTGGAGGTTTGATTCCCTCCAGATGTGCCCAGTGAATCTGTGGACTTCAGGCAGGATCCTGCTGCTCCCTGGAAGGGGATTAGGGAAGGGCAGCTCCTTCTAGGCCTGGAAAATCCATTCCCTGAGGAGAATATTCCCTGTAGTACTGGAATATCCATTCCCTGAGGAAAATATTCCTTCTCAGACTGGAAAATCCATTCCCTGAGGAGAATATTCTCTGTAGGCCTGGAAAATATATTCCCTGTAGGCCTGGAAAATCCATTCCCTGAGGAGAATATTCCCTGTAGGACTGGAAAATCAACTCCCTGAGGAGAATATTCATTCTCAGCCTGGAAAATCCATTCCCTGAGGAGAATATTCCCTGTAAGACTGGAATATCTTTTCCCTGAGGAGAATATTCCTTCTGCGCCTGGAAAATCCATTCCTTGAGGAGAATATTCCTCATAGGACCCAAATATTCCTTCTAGGCCTGGAATATCATTCCCTGAGGAGAATATTCCTTGTAGGACTGGAATATCCATTCCCTGAGGAGAATATTCATTCTCAGCCTGGAAAATCCATTCCTTGAGGAGAACATTCCCTCTAGGCCTGGAATATCAATTCCCTGAGGGGAATGTTCCCTGTAGGACCTGAATATTCATTCTCAGCCTGGAAAATCCATTCCCTGAGGAGAATATTCCCTGTAGGACCTGAATATTCCTTCCAGGCCTGGAATACCCATTCCCTGAGGAGAATTTTCTTTCCCAGCCTGGAACAGCCTTTTCCTCTGGAATTCCAGGTGATTCCAAAGCTTCCTTTGGGCACCCAGCTCACAAATCCCAGAGTTCCGAATTCCACACTCCCAAACCCACGGGGAAATGCGCCCCCATTCCTATTCCTGCCACAACCCCATAAAGTTGTGTCCTGTCCTTGACCAAAAAGAGGCTGGAAATGAAAAAAAAAAAAAAAATCCCCAAAAAAGTCCAGGGTGTGCCAGAACTTTTCCTTTTTATTAAAATCCAGAGCGCGGCTGACGAGGGACCCACCTGGATTTGATTTCTTGCAATAAAAATTCCAATAATTCCCCCAAAACAATTCCTGAGTGCTGGTTCCAATCTCCCGACCCTCGAGATGGATTTTAAAGGCTCTCGTAAAAGGAGGAATATTCCAATAATTCCGGTGCACAATTCCAAGATCGTCTTTGCCTTTATTTGACAGGAAAAGGGGAATGTGCAGAGGATTTTATTTCTCTTTTTCCATTCTTTTTTTTCCTTGGGGTGCAGCAGCTCCAGAGAAAAGATTTGTGGGAAAAGGGAGAGGCCTTGGAATCACTGAGGGAGAGGAATCCCTGGGTCTGGAATCACTGCGAAGATGGGCAGGGAGAGGGATAAAAATAAGGAAAACCAGGAAATAGGTGGAATTTTAATTAACTTAATTAATTGAATTTAAATTTAAATTTAATTTAATTTTAATTTAATTTTAATTTAATTTAATTAATTTTAAACCAAAGCCCTTAAAATCAGGACAAAGAAATACTAATTTGGTAAAATAATTAATATGGGGTTTGATTTAACTGCTTAAAACATGGAAAAAATGGAATTAAAAAATTTAGTTAAAAAAATAAATTCAGGTTTTAATATTGAAATTCCTTTAAAATGTGGGAAAATTGAATAAAATAAGGAAATATTAATTAAAAATAAATAATTAATAAGAAATGTGATTTCGAAGTATATTGATGATATGAAATTGGAATAAATCAAAATTAAACTAAAATTAACTTTGAATTCAATTTGAAATAATTTAAATTTAAATTCAAATTAAATATATATAAAATATAAATTGAAAGGAAATATTTTAAAATTGAATTGATATTAAATTTAAATTAAACTTTAAGCTAATTTTCAATAAATTTCATTACATTTACATTAAAATAAAATTAAATTAAAATTACATTTTAGATAAATTTTATTTAATTTAATCCCATTTTATTACATTTGAATATTAATTAGGCCTATTTTATTAGAATATTGGATATTTATTATTTTATAATATTGATAAAATAATGGATAAATTCTATCATGGGTAATTTATTTAATAAATTTATTTTATTGAATTAAATTGATTAAATCAATTCAACTAATTAATTCAATTAGTCAGAGGAATCAGCCCCAATTTAATTTAGATCAAGAGCCGTGTTAATAATTTATTCCTAATTTTTAAATTAATTCCTATTTTTCCCACATTATTAAAATTTGCATCCAGATAGAAGCTAAATTCCCTTTCTGGGACTGTTGGGACCAATCCCAATGGCAATTCCAGAGCTCCCCACTGTTAAAAATGGTTTATTAATATTTAATATTTTATTATTCTAATTATTTCCGATAATTTTATATTTTAAAGCCTTGGTTTTAGTAATTTTAGGGTTTGGAAATTGCTCCTTTCATTTCCATGGAATCTCTTCCTCCCTAAGGAATGAGGAAAGATGGAATTTCCTCCAAAACCAGGAATGTCCTGGCAACAGTTAAACCGTTTAGAAATCTCCTGGATTTGGGGAAATTGGGACTGGTTTTATCCCAGCCTTGCAGGAAGGGGAAATCCGACGGGAGCAGAAGTGGAGAGAAGGGTTTTTGTGGGATCTGCACGAAATAACAGCTGGAAAATCCGGTTCAGGACTTGCAGAGCTTCCCACTCCCGTAATTCCCCAACCACCAGCCCGGAATCCCCTGGGATTTGCCTTATCCCAAAATTCCAACGTCACCTTGTGCTCCCAGGTTCTTCCCAGCTAAAACCCCGTCCTTCCAGGAGTTCTTAATCCAGAAGAGACTCTCACTTTTCCCCCCTCTTTCTGCTTTTCCCGCCTTTTTCCTCCTCTGTTTTCCCAGGTCCCCGGCTCTGTTCCATGCCGAGGAAGCAGAGGGACAGAAAACTGGGATTGGATTGGGATTTTCCCCACGACAGCCTCACACCTGGCTGAGGTCACTCCAGAGACGTTTTACTGGATGAAAATTGCTGGGCAGAATATTCCTTGTAGGCTGGAATATCCATTCCTTGAGGAGAATATTTCCTCCAGGCCTGGAATACCCATTCCCTGAGGAGAATATTCCCTCCAGGCCTGGAAAATCCTTTCCTGAGGAAAATATTCCCTGTAGAACTTGAATATCCATTCCCTGAGGAGAATATTCACTGTAGGCCTGGAATATCTTTTCCCTGAGGAGAATATTCCCTCCAGGCCTGGAATATCCTTTCCCTGAGGAGAATATTCCCTCCAGGCCTGGAATATCCTTTCCCTGAGGAGAGCATTCCCTCCAGGCCTGGAGAGAAGACTGGAAAAGACAGAAAAGGCAGGAAAACAGGAAAGGAATGGAAAAAAGAATTGGAAAATGATCAAGATCGACCCCTCCTCACCCCCCAATAATGACTCTTCTTTCCTTTTCCTTTTCCTTTTCCTTTTCCTTTTCCTTTTCCTTTTCCTTTTCCTTTTCCTTTTCCTTTTCCTTTTCCTTTTCCATTTCCTTTTCCTTTTCCTTTTCCTTTTCCTTTTCCTTTTCCTTTTCTCTTTCCTTTTCCTTTTCCTTTTCCTTTTCCTTTTCCTTTTCCTTTTCCTTTTCCTTTTCCTTTTCCTTTTCCTTTTCCTTTTCCTTTTCCTTTCCCTTTCCCTTTTCCTGCCCACAGGAGCAAGGCCACATTCCAGAGGGTGCAGCCTCTGGCACCTGTTATTCTCTGAAATAATTCCTGAGATGGAATTCCCACCCTTGGGAAGCTGAGTTTTGCTCCAAGGGCTGGGCTGAAACTTGGGATTCACTGGTTCAAGCCCTCCGGATTTTGTTTTGGGAATAAAAATCAAAAAATATTCCCAGTTTTCCGCTGGCATGAGGAAATACGGGAGTTTCCAAGCGCCTGTTCCAGGCAGATTGATCCCGTTTGTGGGGAAAAGCAGGAGAGGGGTTTCACTCTGGGAAAATCCGCTGCTGACATCCAGAAACATCAGCTGCGTCCCCTTGGATACCACAGGAAAACCTCCTTTGGATCAAGGAGGGATCGGGGTGGGATTGGCTTCTCCAAGCTCGTTCCCGGGTGTCCCGGGGGGTGGGAATGGGACGATCCCTTCCTAGGGGAATCCTTCTGGATAGATCCTGAAGGAAAAGCGGGAAGGCCGGGAAACGAAGGCCTCTGCAGGCATCTGGCTCCCATGTGGAAGCGGCGCTGGGAACGCCAGGCCGGGCGGGATGTGCCAGAGTGTCTGTGCATCCATCTGTTTTCACACGGCCGGGAATGCTGCAAGCCTCCAGCCCCGGAGGGTCGTAAATCCCGGCTCCGCTTCTCCCTGAAATTCAGCCCTGTCCAAACCCCGCACAAAGGGCCGGCTCATTCCCGGGATTTATGGCCTCCCGGGAAGCGTTGGGCGATTAAGGCTTGGCCACCAACACGGAGCAAACAGTAGGAACTCCGACAGCTCCAACTGGGAATGTGGGCTGGGATTTATCAAACAAATCCGGGAGAAATCCATCTCTGTTTGGAAAAAAGGGAGATATATGGCATGTCTGGGAGACGGGCCCGGCTCGGGAACGTTCGGGAGGGTTGGAATTCCGAGTCGGATCCGAGCCGCGCGTAGCCAAGGCAAATATACAACTCCAGGCAAGGAGCTTTTCCAAGGGTAACAACAACATTCCTGGGCAAGTGAGGTCATCCCAAATTTTCTAGGCTGGGATTAAAAAAGCTGAGGGGAAAAAGTGCTGGAAAAATACAGGAGGGGCAAAAAAATAGGATAAAATATGTTGGAAGTGGCTGACGAAAAAACAGGGTATGGGAAGGGAGAATAAGGTGCTGGTGCCTCATTTCCAGGGAATAAAATTGGATGTTTGGGAGTTTTTTTGGCTTAATCTCATTTTGTTCCTGACTTGATTTATCCATCCCACTGACCAGCACCCCAGTTCTTCCCAAAAATGCTGTTGGAGATGGAAAAGCAAAGGGAGGGAAGGGAGGGCGTGGGGGGAAAGTCCTTCTGGATGGACCCAGGTGGGATCTGCCTTTCCCGTGGGATGGGCAGGGAAGGGATGATCCAGGATGGTGGAGCACGGCTGTGCCAGACAGGAGGAGATTTCTGGGACTGAACAGTGCTGGAAAGGAGAATTCCGACGGATCCCAGCAGAGAGGGAAGGAAGGAAGGAAGGAAGGAAGGAAGGAAGGAAGGAAGGAAGGAAGGAAGGAAGGAATGACGGGGAGAGGGATCCCAGGAAAGTGTCTGGACATGGCTGAGGTGCACCAGGAACATCCTGGATATATCCTTAGGGACTTCCTTATCCCATGGCTCTGCCTGCCGGGAGTGTGGAAGAACCACGGGATGCTTGGAATTCCACGATCCTTAAGATCCCTCTGGTTTTCCTTTACCCCAGCTCGCTAAAATCCCGGATTCTCTCTTTGATTCCAGCGATTCCCTGGAATAATCCTGGGCTGGGAAGGCACCGGAGCGCTGTGGGTCTGGAATTCCCTTTTCCCGGGGAACAGAACCCCCACAGCTCCCATAAAATTCCCGGCGGCCGTGTTTACGAGGTGTGAAGCCGTAAAGCAGCTCCTGAATTTTCCACACCTTCCTCCTGCTCCGGAGGCCGACGGAGCTCCGAGAGAGAATTTTCCCTCCCCAACCCTCACGTTTATTGCCTGGTGTTCCAGCAGGAGCTGATTCTCAGCACAGGAATCCTAAGGATCATCCTGTGTGTCGGAGTCTCTCACACAGGCACTGGGCACCAGATGTGGGAGTCTTTGCTGCCCAACACAGGGATCCCCTTCACCGGGAATCTCCTGCTTGGAAAAGTCTGTGCCAGGGTCAGGAACCAGGAATGAGGCAAGCAGGAGTCACTGGCTTCCCTCTGCAGTTGTTTATTGTTTCTTTATCTCAATTGACAGCCTCAGGTGACAGCAGGCCCAGCACACTTCAGTGACATGCACCAGAAATACACAAAAGACACAAAATGGACGATTCCAAGGGTTTTTATACAGATACCTTATCCAGGTGAGTTCCACAACGTGCCTAACGCATCGTATGCTTTTATTTTTCTACCAATTCCTAATTATTCTTCAGTCACGTTACATCTGCATTGTGACTTTGTCTAACCAATCACTGTGCCACCCAAAACTACAGAAAATGGAGTAGNGAGGATGGGCAAGGACACCTCCCACTATCCCAGGCTGCTCCGAGCCCCTTCCAGGGATGGGAATTCTGGGGATGGGAATTCCAGGGATGGGAAAAGGCTTGGATGGCAAAGTTATCCCAGAAAAAAAATTGTTATTCTGTCATTTTTCTCCCATCAGGATGGGGAAACATGGGATTATTTTTCCCTTGGGATGAGATGAAGCTTCCCGACAGGAGCAGTGAAATCCCTGGATAGTTCAGGCTTTCCAGGAGGGAATATTTGCCTTGGGAATGCTCCTGGGAGCAGGGAAAAGTGAGACTGGGAAGAGAGATGAGTGAAATTAGCTGGAATTCTTGGCAGGCACTGATGGAGATCCAGGCTCCTGCTGGAATTCCACCCACAAATTGACCAGGAAAAGAAGGATAGGCAGCAACCGGATGGAAAACACTGCTCTGCCTGGTTTGGAGTTCCAGCTCTGGAGCTTCCGGATCCCACTGACCTCTCTGGATTGCAGCTCCTAGGATTAGGATCTCCCAGTCCCGTTTATTTCCAGCCAGCCCTGGATCCAAAGGTGAGACTCCCACGCCTGGCAGGAACTTGGGGATTTTGAGAATCCTTGGAAGTGTGTGGGAACTACATGGAATCAAATCATTCCCAGCCCCTGGAGCCAACATCTCCAGGACTTTCCAGGGAATTCCAGGTTTGGCTGACACCAAACCCATCCTGATCTAAATTTAGGGAATTTTGAGTATCCCACTTCTATTTTTCCTTATTTTTTTTTTCCAGCTACAGGTCAAGCTGGTGGGAATGGCATAGCGCAAAGTTTTGGCAACCACGTTCCCATTCTCCATGGAGGAATTTGGTGGGAATCCAAAAATTCCAAACCCCAAAATTTCTCTTAAAACAGGTGTGGATTTTCTTGTGATCTTTCCGTGAATCCTTTGAGGATTCGGTGAAGGAAACAAACAGGGAATTATTGGAACAGTGAATCCTTTATCCAGTAAATCTCAGGATGACTCTGCTTCCATGCTTTAGGTGATTTTTGGGGATTTTTTCCCTGGGGGTGATGGAATTTTTGGGTTGTGCTGCTGCAGCGCAGTGGGAATGGTTTCCCAAGCCTGGATCCCATTTGATTCTCACCTCCTCAGCTGGAAGAAAGGAAAAGCTTGGAATGACTCCCCTTGGAGTGTTTTCCATACCTCCAGGAGCAGATCCATAAGGCCTCTCTGTTTCCACGGGAAAAAGGGGCAGGATGAGAGGAAAAGCCCTCAGGCTGTGCCAGAGCAAGGTCGAGTTGGATCCAGGAGGAATTTTTTCATGGAAAGGGGGGTAAAGCATTGGAATGGGATGGATCCTCATCCCTGGAGACGTCCAGGGAATGTCTGCATCTGGGAACTGGGCACAGGTTGGGCTCTGATCCCACAGGGCTTTTCCCACCTAAACAATTCCCTAGTTCTGGGATTGTGCCTCCCTTTCCAAGGAATCCCGTGTGCCCCTGTGCCCTCTGCCCAATCAGACAATTAATTCCCAACTCCAGTGAGACAAAAACCAATGAAAAATGCTCCTGGAGCTCAATCCAAGCTCTATTTCTAAAAATTCCCTGGTTTTCTTTACCTTCTCAATGTCCAACTGCAGCCGAAAAAACTCAGGAGCCTCCGGCGCTGTTCAGATGGAGAAGTCCAAACGAGCTCCAGGTTTTCCAGGCAGTTCATTCCTCATTTTCCGTGGCTCGGATTGTTTATGTTCCCTCCGCTTCCATGAAAACGACGTCTTCATTAAAGCTGAAAAATGGACTTTGGGATTGATGGGAAGCGCTGAGCTCCCTCGGCCACCGGCAGGAATGGGAGTTCCAGGGAACAGCCCTGCGCTCATTCCCGACTGATGGATGGCCTCGGAATGTTATTTATTTCTCTCCAGGTTTTTCAGCTGGTTGGATTAAAAAAAAAAAAAAAGAAAGAGGGAAAAAAAAAACGAATCAGGAAAAAAGCCAAGGAAAAGCCCAGCCAAGCGTTGGGATCACAGTGAAATAAAATCCCAGGCATCGTTTTCACCCTGGAGCCGAGGGATGGGGGAAAAACCTCGGAATGGGTTTGGAGTCCTCATCCCTGGAGGTGTCCAAGGATTTAGGGGGGAAATTCTGGCAATAACCAAGGGGTCTCTGCTTGAGCATCCAAAGGAGCCCCAAAATCCTGGATCCGGATGTTGGTCCCAGTTCCACCCCTAGTCACAGGATAATCCCAGTATTGGGATCCTGGCTGTCCCAGATATCCCCATCCCATCCCCTGGGAGTGCCAGGATTTAAGGGTCAGGATCCCAGAATTTTGGATATTTAAGGAAAGAAATCCCACAGCTCCCAAGTGCCTCCTCCCCTTCGTGGCCGCTCCGGATTGGCCATTCTGGATTTGTCATTCTGGATTTGCCGTTCCAGAGTCTCCATTCCAGATTTGCCATTTTGGAGTTACCATTCTGGATTCACCATTCCAGATTTGCCATTCCAGATTTGCCATTCCATATTATCCATTCCAGATTTGCCATTCCAGATTTGCCATTCCATATTATCCATTCTGGATTTGCTATTCCAGATCTGCCATTCCAGATTTGCCATTTTAGATTTGCCATTCAGTATTATCCATTCTGGATTTGCCATTCCAGATTTGCCATTCCATATTATCCATTTTGGATTTGCTATTCCAGATCTGCCATTCCAGATTTGCCATTTTAGATTTGCCATTCAGTATTATCCATTCTGGATTTGCCATTCCGGATTCACCATTCCATATTTGCCATTCTGGATTCACCATTCCAGATTTGCCATTCCGAATTTGCCATTTCAGATTTGCCAATCTGTATTATCCATTCTGGATTTGCCATTCCAGATTCTCCATTCCAGATTCACCATGCCAGATTTGCCATTCCAGAGTTGCCATTTTGGATTTGCCATTCCAGAGTTGCCATTTTGGATTTGCCATTCCAGATTCACCATTCCTGATTCACCATTCCGGATTTTCCATTCTGGATTTGCCACTCATTGTTCTGGATTTGCCATTCCCAGTCCTCTGGATCCTTCCCTTCTCTCCAAATGGAGACCAGAGGAAACCGTGGAAAATCGGGAAAACACAGAATGCATCCCATAATCCCTGCCTGAGGAAGCTGTGGCAGCTCTTCCTTCCCCTCACCCAATGTTCCCAAAATCCTGGGTAATGATTTCCAGTTTGGATGCCCCCGATGTCCCGCGGGGAATTCCACTAATCCCAATAACTGCTGCCGTTGGAATTGAGGGAAAATGGGGTGGGAAAAGGGGGAATGCTGCATTTAATGCCAAACAATTCCAGGTTTTATTCCACATTTCCCTGAGCCAAAGTTTTCCCTTTATCTGGGAGGAAAAGGAATTCCTTCCCTTCCTGCTCATCCACAGCAGGTTTATCCCAAGCTCCTCCAGATTTTCCAGGATCCTGGAGTCTGGAAAAAGGGGGGAATGGGGTTTATTTTGGGTTGGAATCACAACTCCAAACTGGTATTTGATGTGATCTCTCCCTTTTCCAGGCATTCACCACATCCCTAAATCCCCCCACCTTGGGATCCAGCTGCATTCCAAAGCTATTTGACTCCCCTCTGGAATTGTTAGATCTCACTTAAAAAACATTAAAAGCTGGATTTCCTCCTGATATCAGGTGTTGTTGCCATATTTATGCAGGTGTAAATATTCCCTTTTCCCAAGAACCTGAGCTCACAGCCGTTTGGTTTTTCCTACCTGGGAATGATCAGGGACAGGGAAAGGGTGTCACATCCATCGGCTGGGGACAGGAATACCCATTGGAAAACCGAACATTAAATCCCCTTTTCCCAAGTTTTAGCATCCAGCTGTGTTTAATCCAGAGAGTTAAATCCATCAGAGGAGAATCCAGGTTATCCCATTTCGCCTTCTTTCCTTGGTGTGGATTCGGTTCCATGGGATTTCTGGGATTTGCAACACAGCTACGCTGAAGGAAATGGGATGAGGGATGGATGCATCCCGGATTTATTTGGGAAGGGCTCCTCCCCGCCTTGCAGCAAACTCTGGGATCACGCTACCCCCCGTTGGGCCGGGGATCCCAGGGGGATTATTCCCAGGATTTTCCCTCGGCCTGGCACCAATGCCTGGAAGCTCCGTCATGGCACACTGGGCTTTGTTTTTCATTCCAGCCACCTCGGCTGGAAAAATAAGGAGAAGGAGGGGGAATCCAAATCCAAACAACCCAGCAGCTGGAATTTTGTCTGGAGCAGGGCAAGGAAAACTGATTTATATCGGCTCCAGGAGCAGCTCCAAGCTCCTGGCATGGGAATGGCAGCTTGGGGTTTTTCCTGCCTTTGGGATTCTCAGGTGCCAGACTCCGGGGGGTGGCTGTGCCCAACTTTTCCCTGATTTACATCTCCTGCTGGATCTCCTGGAGCTGGAACGGGTCCTGGCAGGATGTAAATCAATCCCAATCTCCCAAGTCCCAGCATTCCCGGGGTTGTGTCCCTGCCGAGCCCTTGGCTTTCCTCCTTCTCCCGATTTTCACAAAAGCCAGTGGGAAGCCGGAACGTTCAGCTGCTCCAGAAATGCTCCCAATGGGCAGAGCTCTCCTTAACTCCATAAGGGATGGACCAAGCTGGATTTGGGATGAGAAGCTGGGAGGGAGGAGGCAGGACGCCTTTTGGATTCAGGGACTTGGGATTTCTAGGAGCATTCCTGCTAAAAACCACCCCCGAATCCAAGCTCTGCCTCCCTTCTTCCAGGACAATGGAATTTTTCCTTGGTGAATCCCTACCCTTCCTCCAATGGAAGCTGAATCCAGGATCGCCCTCCTGCCTGCTGGAAAAACTGCACAAATCCCATAAAATGGATTTTCCAGGGTTTGGGGATTTTTGTGGAAAAGCCAAAGGGCAGCCAGAGCTCGGGGATTTAGGGATGATTCCTTGGGATCATCTCTCCCAGTATAACCAGTGATTCCCGACTGGTGACTCCTGGAGATTCCTGGGGAATGCCATTGCTGGGAATGGAGGAGAGAATCCCCATGGGCAGCAGGGCTGGGAATGGTGATGCCAAATCCCTCTGGAATGCTGTGCCCACCTGGGGGCTGTTATTTCACCCCAGGAATGATGGAGGAGTTGGGAAAATCTTGGAATCATGGAATGGTTTGGGTTGGAAGGGATCTTAAAGCTGATCCCATTCCATGGGCAGGGACACCTTCTGCTATGCCAGGTTTCTCCTGGAACATTCCAGGGATGAGCCATCCATGCATCCTTTGATCCTTCCTGAATCCCAGGACTGGCTGGATTAAAACCCAGATTTTGGGACCTTTTTGGATTTTTTTAGAGGGATTTAAAAACAAAATAATTCCAGTGCCTTAAAAAGAAAAAAAGGTTTGGGATGCGTCAGCTACAAAACTGGTGGGATTTGGGGGAAAAAAGGAAAATCCTGCGTGGTTTCATTGGATTTTCCTGGAATTTTTATGGCTGAGAAGGGAATTGCTCAAAGGACAATGGGAATAAAACATCTGGATGGAAATAAATTGGATTTTTTTCCTTGAAAATTGCATTTCTAGTGGAAAATGGGCTGTGCTTGGCCTCGGGCCCTGCCGAGGTCAAGGGACGCCATTCCAGATGGTTCCCCTTAAATGAAAATGCAGGAAAAATGGGGAACAGAGCCCAAATTTCCCTGAAATCTTCTGGAGCAGGTAAAAAATTCCCAAGGAACAGCTCAAAAGATGCCTCATCCTAAACTTATTCCGGTCTACTCCCAAAATTCCCAGGTTGTTTTCCCAGGTGGCTCCTTCCGGCACCTGGAAATTCTCCGGCCCATCCCGAATGCGTTATCCCAAGTGTGTCAGCTCCCGCTCCGGGATTTTCATTGGAACTGAGTGCTGCATTAATCCACGGGCTGGAGTTCATCCTTGTCCTTGTAAATCCGTCCTCTCCCGCCTCCGGCACGTGGAGCCCAATATCCGGGGGGAAACGGAGCCTTTGATCTCGCCTCGGCGGAGAGCTATCCCGGGATTCCAGGCAGATCCCTCTGCCGGGCTCCCGTCCAGAAAAACCTGGGAGCGCTGATGGATGGACCGAGGAGGAAGGGAAGCTCTGAGGTTCTCCAGAGCGGGAATTAAATATTAATTAGTTCTAATAAATTGTATGTTGGGAAGGGTGTGAGGGTGGGGAGGCCTTGGGAAAGCTGTGGATGTCCCATTCCTAAAAAAGCTGTGGATGCCCCAATCCTAAAAAAGCTGTGGATGCCCCAGCCCTGGAAAAAGCTGTGAATGCCCCATTCCTAAAAATGCTGTGGATGCCCAATCCCTGGAAAAGCTGTGGATGTCCCATCCCTGGAAAAGCTGTGGATGCCCCATTCCTAAAAATGCTGTGGATGCCCCATCCCTGGAAAAGCTGTGGATGTCTCATCCCTGTAAAAGCTGTGGATGCCCCATTCCTGGGAAAGCTGTGGATGTCCAATTCCTGGAAAAAGCTGTGGATGCCCCATCCCTGGAATTATCCAGTTCCAGGCAGGACAGGGTGCGGAAAAACCTGGGATGGTGGGATGCCCACGGCAGGGCTCGGAACGAGAGGACTTTTCGGGTCCCTTCTGCGTTTTCCCTCCGGCATTCCCAGACTCCGGCTGGCACTTGCTGCCCCTCCAAGGGCTCTTTCCGTGGGGCTGGAATGGCAGACCCTGATCCAGGGGTGTGGGCCGGGAGCAGGGCAGCACGGCTGCGGGATGCCGGAGCCAAAGGAGGCCGGAGCTTTTCCCTGGCTCCGGGAGCGCGGTGGTGATGGATATGCCAAGGGACAGGTGTTTTTCTGGGAAGCAGGGGTTGTTTAGAGGAAAGGTGGGAGCGCAGAGCCAAGGAATGTCTCATTCCCGTATTCCTCCCGTCCTGTTTTTTTTTCGGGAAGCGCGGGATGTGTCCCGGTGCCTGTTTCAATCGGGAGCTGCAGGTGGAGGGACCAGGAATGCTGGCAGGGACGGATCAGGCGCTCCCGGGTTCCTGATCCCCATTTGCTGGGTCCATCCGTGAGATTCTGTGGAGCAGGGACACAGGGAATTGTGGTGCTCCACGAGGACGCCTGCAGCATCCCTGACTGCTGGGATGCTGCTCCAGGGAAATCGGGATTACCCAGACCAGTGCAAACACTGATCCTACTAATCCAACCCCTCCCCACGCCAGAGTGTTGCTGGGAATGTCACAACCCCAGCTTTGGCCACTTTTGCAAATTCCTTGGGTGGGTTTTGGTTTAAATCCCTGGATTTTGGGTCAAATCCCTGGATTTTGGGTCCCGCTTTTGCACGCGGCCGGTTTTAACAGCAACCAACCCCTGGGAAGCAGCACTGGAGGGAAAAACTCGGAGAGACCCCGAGCAGAAAAATGGGAAGAGAAGTGAGAAGAGTCAAGGATTTGCTATTTTTAATATTGGCTTTGCCTGAATTCCAAGCTTGCCTTGTGTTTTCCTTGGATAGAGCTGATGCTTTTGGAACTCCTGGGGCTGCCAGGGCTAAACCAACAATCCTTAACCCCAAAAGGAGTCAGCCAGGAATTCTGTGGGATGAGGGAGTGGGGCCTGGAGCTCTTCCCAGGTTGCCCAGCAGCTGGGATGTGCCTGGCTTTGCTGGGCAGATCCCCGTAGCACGAGGGGGGAGAATCACGGAATCCCACCCTGGAGTGCCACATCCCTGTCTGGGAAAACCCTGCCAGGGCAGGAAAACAGTTTTTTAAGGAATTTTCCCAATATCCAACCTGGAGCTCCCCTGGAGCAGCTTGAGGCTGTTCCCCCTTGTCCTGCCGTTCCCTGGGAGCACATCCTGATCCCACCCGGCTGCTCCTTCCTGTGGGAAGCGGGAATGTCCCTCTGGGGCCTCCTTTTCTCCAGGCTGAGGGAAGGAAATCGTGGAATTGTTTAGGAGAAGATTCCGAGTGCCACATCCAGGCATTCCCTGGACACTCCCAGGGACTGGGATCCATTCCATTCCAGCCCCGGGCCTCCCTTCCCGTGGGAAAATTCCTCCTGATCCCAATCCCGGCCCAGTGTGAGGCCGTGCCCTCTCGTCCCGTCCCCGATTCCTTGGAAGCAGATCCCCATCCCAACTGGATGGGAGATGTGGGAAGCGGGAATGTCCCTCTGGAGCCTCCTTTTCTCCAGGCTAAGCTTTCCCAGCTCCCTGCTGGTGCTCCAGCCCCTTCCTGGCTCCATTCCCACTCTGGGACCTGCTCCAGCCCCTCCACATCCTTTTTTTAGTGAAGGGAGACCTGGATTGCTCCTCCCCATCCCCACAATTTGGGATGAATCCCTATTTTCCTCCATTTCAGCTCAACCCACCGGGACCCGATCCCGAAAGCACAGAACATTCCCAAAGCTGCCAGGAACGCAGGGCAGGAATCAGAAAATCCGCGGCTTTTCTCCGGTGTTTTTGTCAGGAATCGTGGATTACAGGACTGGAAAACCTCGGGCTGGGGTTTTTGGTGGCTCTGGAAGTTCGGCAAAATTTCGGGAAGGTGGAAGGGTCCAGTTTTTGTCCTTGAAGCTGGAGGAGATAAGAGAGGATGAAGAAAAATCTTCCCTTTTCCCAATAATTGATTTTGGAGGAGCAAATCCCAAGGAACAAATCTGCTGGGCTTATCCCAAACTTTATCCTAAACTCTGTTTCCTGGCCTAAAAGTCCCTAAATTTTCCCACCCTGGGAAAGTGTCAGAGATGCTCTCGTTTATCCTTTGCTGCTCTCTTTTGCTTCCCAAGAACCGGATATTTCCTCGGATTTATCTTCCTTGGATTTATTTCCCCAAAACCCCTCGAGGGCAAACAGGATGAGGGAATATTGGTTGATTGATTGATTGACTGATTGATTAATTGATTAATTAATTAAGGCACCTGGGGACGCTTTGAAAGGTGATTTTCCCTGACTTTCATTCCTTTCCCGGATTTTAATTCCCACTTCCCATCTTCCAAGGCTCATTTTTTTTCCTTGTAACCGTAAGGATTTGGGCTGTTCTCACCCACCTGTGCCACGAATCCAGCTGGGTGGGGATGTATCAGAGTTTAGGGATGGGATGGCAGCAGACATCCCAAAATTCTGCAGCAATTCTACTGGATAATTCCAGACTGGGTCTTTGGCTGGCTTGAAAACAGGGATGTTTCCATTCCTGGACAGAACACAGGAGTTTTTATCCATCGGTTTTCCAGGGATCGGGATTTCATCGTGGGAAGCACTAAGCAGGGCTCAACCAGGATTTGTAGCCCCTTCCCCATATTTATTGGGATTTTACTCCCATGGATTCCCAGCCCCAGGAGTTCTAAGTCTCTTCATGTGGCCTATCCTTGCTGGGGCAGCTTGGAATTTTGGGGAAGGGGAATTTTTGGGATTATCAGGTGGATTCGGGACAATTTTTATAAAACTGCAAATCTGCCAAAGGACTAAAATCAAAACCTCCTTCCTTGTGTTGCCTTTGGACACTGAGAGGTGGATTTTTATCCCTAAAAAAGCGTGGAACGAGTCTGGAGGTGGCTGGGCTGTGCAACAGGAGCCGACTGTAACATTTTTCCAGGGATTCTCCTGGGCTCCAGATGTGCGGGCTGGGAAAGCCGTTAACGGCTCCAATTAGGCTTTAATTTATCTTCGTTTCCTCCACTAAAAGTCACACCCTGGAGACATTAAAGCTCCGCATTCCCGCTCCCGAGTTTTGTCAGGTGCTGGCCAGCAAATCCAGCCCAAAACCGAACTTTATTTCCACAAAAAAAAAAAAAAAAAAAAAAAAAAAAAAAAAAAAAAAAAAAAGGGGANAAAAAAAGCTTTAAATGGGTCAGGAGCCTTTCCCTGGACATCTGCTTGAAGGATAACGTGGGGATAATTAAAAGGCTTAGAAGGAAAACAAATGAAGGCTTCCACGTTCCCAAGGAATTTCAGCTGCTCGCCCAGCCCGTTCCCGAATCCCCCATTTCAGCAGGAGAGCGATGGCATGAACCATCCGAGGAGATTTATTAGGGATAATTTATGGCCAGAGCAGCCGAGCCGTGGGTTCGGGGGAGCGGCGCTCGCCACGGGCAGTGTTTTCCTTCCCGCACATTCCGATTGTTTTAGTTTATTCCAGAGGCACGGCTCAGGAGCTCATTCATTCCTGGGACACATCAACACGTGGAGTGAGATCACTCCCGTTCCTGGGGGTCGGCGGGCTGGAGGTGATGAAATCACGGATTTATCCACAGCTTATTCCAGGCGTTTGATTGACCGGGCTCGATGCGGGCTGAACCGACGGTGCTTCCCGACATTCCCCAACAGCCGCTAAAACAATTATCAGGATCCGGGAGCGCCCGGCGGCTCCCGACACATGTTGGGAGCGAGGAGAGGACAGTTCCAGGCACTAAAAGTACATCCCAGATGGAAAACTCATCCAGCTCCGAGGGGGGAAAGCTCAACCTGCTGGAGGTTGTTGTAAATCGGGAATGGGGCAGTGAATGTTTGGGATAAGCCGAGTCCCCAGTAGGTCTTTCCTGCCATCCATGAACTGCTGACCTTTTTTCCTTGGAGAGCTGTTAAAATGGAGGCCGAGGGCAGAGGGAGTTGTTTTCCAGCCCCTTTTTGCACTTGTGTGGTCTGGAGAGGGAACAGATTTTCCCCTGCCCTTTTCCAGGAGATGGGCAGGGGGACGAGGGGAGAGTGGGGACGGATTTAATGAACCTTTCCCAGGGAGGATATCCAGGGAATCGGGAGCTGCCCAGGAATGCTCACTCTGCTGACAGCTTGGGATGGGATTTGGGATATTCCTGGTGGAAAATAGGGAAAAAGAGATGGATTTGATGCCCAGGAGGTTTAAATCCATGGTTGGGAAGGGGTGAATTCCATTTGGGATGCTCCTCACCTTGGAGAGTGGCCGGGAGGGTGGATTGTGGGCTGCTGGGCATCACAGGGATGAGGGAATGAGGGATGAGATTCCTTATGGATTAAGGTGAGACCTGGGAATATTTTTAAAATTTATTTGGTATCCGGACAAGGAGTCAAAATAGAACAGAATGGGACAATAGGGTGGAATAGATCCCAGGATTTGAGGAAATCGTCCGAGGGCACAGTCCTGTGGGCTGGGGCCACAGGAAGATGACATTCCCAGGAATTACCGCGCCGGGAATGTCAGGTGTCCAACACCAGAAGGATGCTCGCATCCAACCGGCCACGGAGATGAGGAGTTATCCCAGAAAACAGAGGAGCATCTTCCCAAAACGGACCCGAAGGGTAAAAGCAGGCAGCGGGATCCCTTTCCCCCCAGACGGCCGCTCCCTGCCTGGCTACAGCTCCAAGGACAATCCCAGGGAGCAGCGAGTGCTTCCAGCTGTGCTGCAGCGATGAAATATTCCAGACACACGGTCCCAGGGCTGATCCCGTGGCAGATGGTGCCGGGAAACACGGGGAAGGTTTTTGGGAATGAGCAGCGTGTGGGAGTGGATTCCCACCGTGTGGGGCACACGGAGGGCTCTGGGTGTAGGATGGGGGCAATTGCCCCAGGAATTTGGGGATTTAGTGGCAAACTTAATTTGAATTGTGGGGTTCCAGACTGGTTTGGGTTGGAAGGGACCTGAAATCCCATCCCATTCCAACCCTGACACCTTCCTCTATCCCAGGCTGTTCCAAGCCCTGTCTGACCTGGCCTTGGACACTCCCAGGGATGGGGCAGGCACAGCTTCTCTGGGAACCTGTTCCAAAACACAATCCAAACGTCACTCCCAAAAAATGAAACCCCTCAGGAAGTTGAATTCTCTCTCCACCCTTCATCCCTGGGTCTTTTCCCTTTGGAACGGCAGCTGCCTGTGATGTGCGAGAGATCCGAAGGCATCCCTTGCCTCTGGATGTCACCCGAATATTCCAGTCTGGCTGGGCAGAATCCCAGTGCTTCCGCGATCCCCTGAACGAAAGAGACACCTTTTCCAAGGGAATCAGAATGGAAAACCCTCCCTATCCCACTCGTGGTAGCCAGTGGTATCTGGGAGATTTGGAGCTGCAGCTTAGGCAGGAGCTGAAGGATCCACAGGAGCGTGAAAACTTTGGGAAAAGTGGGAAAACCAGGCAATGAACAGGATATCTTTCTCCCAGACTGCTGGAACGCTCCAGTGATCCCACCTGGCCCTCGGGATCATTGGAATGGCCTGGACTGGGGTGGGTGGTTACAAATGTGCCCGGAGCTTTCCCTGCGCCTTCGCAAATCCCAGACTTTTGTGGCGGGAAGGGATCGGCTGTGATGAATCCAATCCCTCATCAGCGCGCTCCGGAGGCCGGGCCTCCAATCAGGAATATTCCTGAGGCTGCCTTAAATCAGCTTTAAGCGACTTTAATTCAGCTCTGGCCGCTTCCCGATCTACTCCAACGACTCGTTTCACCCCGGCTTCCATGTCCATCCATCTTCCGACCTCGCGCTCCTCTTCCCGGCCTGGGGAAATGGGATCCAGCTGTCGGCGTTTGGGTGGGGAGCGGCCGCCAAGGCGGGGAATTGTGGAGTTATCCAAACATTCCAGAAGGCTGGCTCCCTCCCTGCACAGGAGGCATCCCTGAAAAATGGTGCTGGAAAGGGTGCGGAGAGGTCTCCTCACCCAGCCTCACCGCGGAGCGCCTTCCCGGGAATTCCTTCCAGGAATCGGCCACGAGCGGCGGGACGGATCCTGGCTCAACCCCCACTCCCTGGGGATGAATTCCCCCCATCATCCTGGGACATTGGAATCGGGTTGGAAGGGGCCTCCAGGACCATCCCCTTCCATGGCCATCGGAGCAGGGACACTGCCACTATCCCAGGTTGCTTCAAGCCCTATCCAGCCAGTCCTGGAAAAATTCCAGGGGTTTCTGCATCCACGTCTCGGGAGGTTTAATCCAGGTTTATTCCTTCAATGGAACGGGATAGGGATTTGGATCTCAGCCTCATCCTTCCTGGTCCCTCCAAGGTGTCTCCATCCTTCCCAATCCATGGATTCCATCCTTCCCATCCATGGATTCCATCCTTCCTGAGTGGTGAATTCCATCCTTCCTGAGCCATGGATGCCATCTCTCCTGAGCCATGGACTCCATCCTTCCCGATCTGCGAATTCCATCCTTCCCAAGCTGTGAATTCCATCCTTCCCATCCATAGATTCCATCCCTCCCATCCATGGATTCCATCCTTCCCATCCATGGATTCCATCCTTCCCGATCCTGGGCTCCATCCTTCCTGAGCTGTGAATTCCATCCTTCCCGATCCTAGGCTCCATCCTTCCCGAGCTGTGAATTCCATCCTTCCTGAACTGTGAATTCCATCCTTCCCGAGCTTTGAATTCCATCCTTCCCGATCCTGGGCTCCATCCTTCCCGATCCTGGGCTCCATCCTTCCCGAGTGCGCTCCAGGCTGGAGCAGAGCCGCGCGCTCCGCGGCCAATTCCCAGTGATGGATGCAAGTGTCATCGCTTATTTTCGTGGGAATCCCGCTGTTTGTTTTCCTTGGTTTTCCAGCAGTAACAGCTCCTCTTCCATCCCGCCTCCAGCTTTTCATCCTCTGCCAGAGGCTTCCCCTCCCGACTTCCTCCAAATTATCTTAAAAACCTGGAATAGTGGACTTCAAACTATTTTAAAAGGGTGCTTGGTTGGGTTCTCCGGACTGTGGGATTCCGGCCAAACAGGAGCGCAGCCGGAACACAGGAGGTCACTTGCTTTTTGGCGTGGCAAATTAAAATAATCCATGGAATTCCCGCTTCTCCAGGATATCCTGCACTGTGTTTGGGAGCTCTTCATATTCTGGGCTCTTCGCTGCCCGGGGAAAGTGGACAGTGTTGGATTTTAGGGATAATCCTGTGGATTTGGAAGTTTCCTTCTCCATTTTTACTGTCAGAGCCTTGTTGTGACCCAAGATGCCAAAATGTGATCCCAAATCTATGGAAATATGGATATATGGGCATGGATATACGACCCTCTGGAATATTATCCCAGGATTGTAAACTGGAGTGGCTCCCCTCATTCCCCCGGCGCTGCCCAGCCCTGACCTGCCCTGGGCTTTAAGCCCAGCCTAAAATCCCTGGAATACCCAGCCCATAAATTTCCACATGCTTTGAGCCTCTCCAGCCTGGAATATCGGGGATCAAACCATCCCGAAGCCGGCCTCATTGGAGTTTTCCCCCTTCAGCCTCAGTTCATCAAAAGCCTCTGCTGTTCCTTGTCCTCCTCCTAATGAAGGTGGAAATGTCCATGGCGAGGGGAATTTATGGATGAAGGAATTCCAGTGGTCATCATTCCATAATAAGGCTGACAGCCCAGTAAAATATTGCCCAAAAAACCCTGGAAAAGGCTCCGGCAGCTCCCTCGAAGGTGACCCAAATATTTTATGGAGTGGGCTCTGACGACCTTCCCTTATTTATGAATTTTTAAATGAGCGGGATCTGTTTAAAGGGGAAAAAAAAAAAACCTGGGATATGAAAAAAAAAAACCCAAACCAACTTCAGATGGCGACTTTAACCTCCCGTAGATTAAAAACCATTCCATCTTTTTATCCAAATTCCAATAAAAATCCTGTCTCCCATGGATTTAGGGACTGCTTCCAACGCCACTTAAAAGCTGATTATTTTCAGGGCAGGTTTTGCCCTCCAAAGCTTTTTTTTTATTTTTTATTTTTTAAAAATTATTTTTAAAATCCATTTTAAAGGATAAAAATTTTCTTTGGGAGATGTTTGGTGCTGGGATAGCTTTGCCCAGGAAAGCTGAGGGATTTTGAATGGAAAACCTTTAAATTCCAGCCACCTTCCACTCTCTCAGGCTGCTCCAGGCCCCATCCCACCTGGCCTTGAAGAATTCCATGGATGGGGCAGCCCCGGTTCCACAATCCAAGAGCAGAATCCGGCTGTTTGGAATCTCCCTTCACTCCAAAGGAAGCCAAGGTTATCGGGAGTGGTGAAAATCCTAAAACCCAGGGATAAACCAAGCTGCTGATACCCAGATTCCTCCTCTGCCCATTCCAGAAACCACCATCCCAACAACTCCGGGGAGGAATTCCACGGCCAGAAGTGAGGGGGAAACACTGCTTTTCCATGCAGGAGAGCATTTAAGGAATATTTTACATCAAAGCCCCTTCATTCCTGTCTGGAAGGGTTATAAATGGGACAACCCCGCCTCGGGATGGAGCCCTTCAAACACCACAACATCAATATCCCGGCTCCTGGAAATCCAAGGAATATTTCTCCACGTCCACATCCCATTAATCATCTGGAAAGCCATTTATGGACCCAAATTACCAAGTGCCAAAACGCCCCTGACAGGGAGGGAAATTTATTCCTCTGCTTTATTAATGCTCTATTTATTATTAGAAATCCAATAAATTCTTCCCAGATTGGGAATTTTAACGGGAATTCTTCATGGCTGAGTCCCACTTGTGCTCTGAATGCCGTGTGAAGAGGGAATGGGGAAGATAAACCCTTAAAGAAGAAAAATCCTTTAAAATCTCCTTTTTTTAGGACATACTTGATGGGGAAAAAAATCCCCTTCCACCCTAACAGCGGGGTCGGGATCAAACACGGAGATCCTGGGACCCAGATAGGAAAATTTGGAAAGGTCTTTAGCGTAATCCTTTAATCTGTTTGCCGGGAGATCCGTGGAAAATGCTTTATTTACCCGGGTAAACAGTGGCTCCCATTTCCAACAGGAGGTTAAGCTGTTTGGAGAAAGGCTTGGGAGGAAAGCATTCCAAGGATTTTAAAGCCTAAGGTGGCATCGTTCGGTTTTTTCGGGATTCCTTCCAAGGAGACCACGGGCAACCTTCAGAGGGAGCGGAATCCACCTGGATCCACCTGGAAGGGCTGGAAATCCTCAGCCACCGCACTCTGTGGGCAGCCTCAGCGGGAATGGGCCACCATGAGAATGAGGCTGGAAGCTGGGAAGGGCCTGGAGCAGCTTTATTCCAGCTCCAACACATCCCAGTTTTCAGGAGATGCCCTTTGCATTCCCCTCTCATCATTCCAGGCACAATTATCTGGCAGCGCCTTCTCCCAGGGTCGGGATGAATCCCATTCCCGTGGGAATCCTGGACGCAGGGAATGTTTCTCTGCCTGTCCTGAGGGGTCCTCATCCCCAGGAGAACACTGCTGTCAACCTCTGCCCATGGAGAAAGCTTCCACAGCTTTGGGATGAGCTTGGATCAGCAAGTGTGGGAAATATGTAGTACTGTAGTTGTAGCTTGTCACTGGGTGAAAAATTTAGATTTTGGGGTTGATGGAGTATGGATGTAGGTGAGAGACCAAGATGGAGGATTCTGGGTGTTGTCCCTTCCTCCTTCCTCCTTCTTCTACCTACTCCATTTTCTGCTGCGTGGGGAGCACAGTTTGTGCCTCCGACGCCTTCCCACCGCTGGAATCCTGCTGATCCCGCGAAAAAGGGCAGCGGGGACATTCCCACCCCATCCTTCGGCATTCTCGAGCACTGCTGGGAACGGCAAAGGGAGGAGCCGCTCCCAGGTGAATCCCCAGGAATCTTTCGGCCACCAGACGCCCCCGCAGAGCCACCGCAGGTCCCTGAGGGAAGCTGGGCACGATCTATGGATTTTGGGCTATCCCCAGCTCCTTTCCTGCCACCCTTTCCCGGTACCACGGTTCTGCAGAGAGGGAGAGTGGCAGGGATTCCCTTGGAAGCTCCTGCCACGTTGGAAGTGGCCCCCTGGACACTGGGAACGGCTGGAGGTGTCCCAGTCCCTGGTGTTAAGGTTTTTGAGAATTACCAGGATTTCCACCCACGCCAGGGACGGTGTCGGATGAGGCTGGGGTAGGAGCGGGATAAAAGCAATGCTCCCAGTGGATAAATCATTTTCCCAGCTGAATTTTCCCTGGAATTCTGTGCTTCAGGGATTGTCCTGCACTGCAGGAGCCCACAAAACCAGGAATTCCCGGGAAAAACACCCTCCGAGCGCTCTCCCCGTAAATGTCCTTGCTCCAAGCCTCCCTGTCTTTCCTAAATCCCCGCTCCCGCTTCCCTCCACGCTCCCGGTGCCTTTCTCCAGAAATAAATCGGGATGCCTCTTGAACTCATTTGCGCTCCTCGCCGGCCTAACTCATTCCATATGGCCGCGGCTCCTTCCACGCAGCGCCTCCGCCCGGCTTCCCTCGCCCGCCTCCAGGCTCCTTCGTTTTCACGAACAATTTCCGAGCAATTAGAGCGCGGAAAAGCCCTCGGAGGGAAGCCGGCGGATCCCCGTCCGCGGGACAATGCCAGCGCGGGGCAGGCCGAGCCATTCCCTGCGGAGTAGTCCCGGGATGGGCCGGGCTCACAAAGCCCAGATTTTCCACGGCCGCGTTCCGGGGGCCGGATCCTCCTCCTCCTGGCGCCACCGGCGTGACGCGGGAGCCGCTTCGGGTCGTTCCATCTCCTTTTCCCCAATTAGAGGAGCTGCCCCCCGCCCCGTTCCCTTCTCGTTTTCCCTCGGTGATGCCCGGCACGCGTTCGCTTCACGCCGCTCCGGCGCAAGGAGAACATCAAGGATGGAACCCATCCGCCTCTAATGGATCCAACGCCGGTCCTGAGAAAAGCCACAATTTTCCAATCAGGGCCGGGGTTGAGGCGGCCCCTCAGTGCCCCGCAGAACCCCGGCGGTTTTCCAACAGCCCCTTTCCTCTTCCCACCCCAACCGGGTCATTTTCCAATCAGCCCCATTACGGCGAATCCGTTTATGTGCCCCCAAAACACATAACGACGGGAATTAGCCCCAACCCCAGGGCTCTTTTTTTAATCCCTCGCCTGTTAAGTGGAACCACATCTATCTCCGAGCGGGAATTCTTCCGGAGCCCGATGGAAATGGATTCCAAACAATGCATTCCTATTCAAATTCTCCTCCTTTTTAATCAAAAAAAGCTTGGATTATCTGCGGCCAATATCTCCGAAGGCAGCCTGGAGTCGGGCCCCTTTGCTACCCCCCTGGTTTTTATGGAATACACGGAATATATGGAATTAATCCATCTGAATATCCAATGTGATGCCTAATGACTTTGGGATCATAACACAAGCGGGTTGTTTGCAGTCCATAAATAAGGAATGGCTTTTGCCGGGGTTTCCCGAACCAAAACAGGCTTTGATTGGAAACAGGAGGCAGATCCAGCTTTCCCCTTTTTCATGGCTGAGGGAAGTTGGGCTGGGAGGACGGAGCGCCCGCAGGCAGCGCTTGGCAGGGGTCGTTCCCAGTTCCTGCTCCGCGGGAGGATGGGAATATCCTGTCATGGCGGGGGCCGGGCTTTGAGTCCTTTCGAATCCAAGCCACCCCGTGATCCTATGGATTCCGTGATCCCGTGGATTCTGTGATCCCATGGATTCCGTGATCCTGGCTCCACCTACCTGGAGCTACCCTCCGGGTCTTCTCCATCCCTGCCACGTGGTGGTCGGCTGGCAGAAATTCCATCTCCTCTCCCAAAGCCCAGCTGGAAGGTCCTGTCTTCAGGATACCCTGGAGCTCTTCGCAGCGCTGGCCGCGCAGCTGAGCTGCCCTGCAATTCTGAAATCCCAATCCTGAATGGCAATCCCCGTATTCTCTGCTCAAGATCCCCTAAAACAGGAATAAAACCTCCCTGTCTGGGTGGCTCTGCTCCCCACCATCCATCTCCTCGGCTCTCCGCCTTTTCCGGCCCGGGGCTGAAATTCCAGCGCCCCATTCCCACAATCACCCGGATCTCACCTGGCTTGGGGTCAGTCGGAAATGTTTGGGAGAGAAAGGTGATTCCGTGGGGTGGCTGGGACCAGCCTCGGGAGGCGCTGCTCTTCCACCAGGACCGGGAGAGGGATCAGGAGACAGGAGATCCCTGGAACACCAGATAGATGCCAGCTGCTGGGAACGCTGATCCGTGGATAGCTGGCACGCGGACAGCGGGAAGGGGATGGGATTCTCCATCCCAGGCTTTTCCTGCTCAGGATGGGGCCGGCATTCCCGTCCCCCTGGGCAGTGGGATGTTCAGGAATCCTGCCTGGCTAAATCCGTTTATTCCTCTGCATGCTCCTTGGTTCCTGGAGATGCCGAGCCAGCCTGGCCGTATTCCGGTGTTCCAGTAAAATTAAAGATTGATTTCCCACTAAATGCTCCATAATTTGATTTTATTAAAACTTTTACAAGGAGACAAAAGGGGGGAATTTCTTCCCCCGTCCCGAATATTTGCCAATAAATCCTTTACACCCCTGCAGGGCCAGGTATTCCATGGCTGGGAAACAAATTCCATGTGAAAAAAAAGCAAATATTAGGGAAAGGACATAAAACTTTATTGGCACTAAAATTTCTACCCCCTTCTTTCAGGGAGCCAAACCTTGGAAGGGAGGAAAGAGGGAAATAAACCCTTTGGAAGACGGGGAGGGGGTGGCTGAGGGCACTTCCAATGGTTTGTTCCTGGGAAGGTAAGGCCTGGATTTGACCCCTGGAGCCTTAGGAGTCGAGGTGGGATTAGAGGAGAAGCAGCCTCGGGCTGGAGCGGCTGGGAAGGGAAATTCCTCGGCTGGAGATGGGGATTCCCAGCGCGGAGGAGCTGCAATCCCAGCATTCCGGAAAGGCTGGGCCCGGGAAGGACCTCAAATCCCACCCAGTGCCACCTCCCGCTCTCCCAGGTTGCCCCAAGCCCCACCCAGCCCGGCCTGGAACCCTTCCAGGTGTTCCCTCTGGGGTTAAAAAGCACCTCCTGCTCCTTCCCCCCTGAGTTTTCCTCCCTGCTCAGACCTTTCTCCACCAGCAGCTCTTCCCGAGTTTATCCAGCTTGGACAGCCCGGAGCAGCCGCTCTCTATTGGAACCGGCCAAGGAGTCGCTCCAGCTTCCTGGTTTTTATGGGCAAAATTTGTTTCCTGGGTGGAGGAAACCCCAGTGGTGCTTCCCCAGCTCCTCTCCCCACAAATCTCCAGGACTGGATACCATTCCTTAATAAAAGCTGTTACAAGGTCCTTAAACGACTCTTTATGGCCCTTCCAGGATTCATGTCCTGAGGAATCCCCGGGATGCAGATGTTTGATGTTATTCCAGATGTGTAAACTGATATTAATTGTACACGTTTTCCCCTGAAAAACCAGGGATTATTTTTCTTTCTTTCCCCTTTTTTTTCCCCTTGGCTCTGGGAGCAGACAACTCATAATTCCTACGGCAGGGAAAAGCTGCGCACGGAGTGAAAGGAAAAAAAGAAAAAAAAAAAGAGAGGGATGAAAAATGTTTGTGCAGCTCGGCCTTCCCTTGGAAATGAAAATAAATGTCCCTAAATGCCATAAATTTCAATTCCTGCCAAGGCCAGAGCCCATCTCGGGATTGAATCCCGAGGAAAAATAGGAAACATTTGTTGGATCCGTCTGCTGAAAGCGGCGAGGAAATGATGTCATGGTCGGGAAAAATGAAGTTTTGGAAAAATCCAATTAACACTCCCGGCCTTGCTGGGGAAATTGGGATGGCTGGGAATGGGGGGGGGTGCGCCTTCAGAGCGGGGTTTTCCAGGGAGTATCGCCAAATCCGGGGTTTCTTGGGGGGGGAAAACACCCACCATCATCATCATCATCATCCTCAGTCCCACCTGCTGCGGCCTTACCTGGCAAAACCTCAGGATACAGGATTATATCCCAAATAATTATATCATATATATATGATATATTGATATAATATAATAAATATAATATAATAAATATAATAAATATAATGTAATTAATATAATTAAGATATTATAATACAATAAAATAATATCCCAAATCCCATCCTGGCTTTCAGAGCAGGATTTTCCAGCCCCAAATCCATCTCTGGAACTCGGGAAGCCCCAGCACCCCAGAGAAGGCAGCTCAGTCCGGGATCCCTTTCTCTTCCCGTGGGATTTGCCAAACATCCTGGCATTTGGAGCAAGGGACGTTCCCTTTGATTATTTCCTGATGAGATTTATCCCATTTGTTATCCTTACCACTCTCCTTGTTTTCCCTCCTCTCCCTCTGTCCTTCTCTTTCATCCCAGAATTTCCATCAGTTCGTCAAGCACAGGGGGAAAATCAGGGAGAGGGGGAAAAAAAGATTGGAATATGTCACCAGTGAGGCTTTTTTTTTGTTGTTTTTTGGCTGCCCAGAAATCCCCCCGTCTTGGGCTGATCCTGTGCAGGGGAGAGGGAATTCTGGTGGGATCCCACCTGGAATCCTGCCGGGATTTTAGAGTGGAATTACGCTTGGGTTTAGGAGGATTTTTTCATTTGCCAATGAGAGCAATTCCATTAAAAAAAAAAAAAATAAAAAAAAAGCCAGAATTGCAGAAGAAAAGAGAAACTCTTCACACTTCAGGGTCAAACTCAGCTATTGATTCCAGCTCGGGAAAAGCACGGATTTTCCCTTTCTTTTTTGAGGGAATGTCAAAACATTTCACTGCGGGCTCGGTAAAACATTTGACATTTCCCAAGCAAAACCTTTTGTTCCCAAAAGCGTTTGTTTATTCCCGATTTGACCCAAATTAAGGAACAAAAGGGTTCAATAATTCGGGAAAACCAAACGAAGCCCTGGGGATGCTTCAGGCTGACCCAACGTGACACAGTCGGGGTTGGAGATTTTCCCTGAAAAACATCGGGATTTAAAATGTGCTGGGATTTTTTTGGCCAAAAATGTCCACAATGGGCTCAGCTTTCCCGAAGCTTTTGGGTTGGGGGGAGACCCCGGTGTTCCTTCCTTGGGATGGGAATGGAATGGGAGTGGGAAGGGGGAGAGGAGCCCTCCTGGATGGTGGGACAGTCCATGGGAGTGGAGAGGAAGGAGACCCTGGGCAGGATATTAAGGAAAAATCCTTCCCCAGGAAGGTGGGGAGGGAGTGGGACAGAATTCCTGGAGCAGCTGCGGCTGCCCCATCCCTGGAAGGGTCCGAGGTCTGGGATGGAGGGAGGTGTCCAGGGCAGGAGGGAACGGGATGAGCTTTAGGATCCTTCCCCTTCTCTGCAGGGAAAGGGAGGTGCCGCCATTCCCGGGAATCCGCGCCGTGCCGGGCGGGAAGGGACGCGCCCCGGCCGGAGCGAGATTCCCAAACTGCCCGTGCTGGGAAAGCTTCCCATGGAAAAGCATCCTGCCCTGAGAGGGCAGCTCTGTCCCCATGTCACCGCTCTGGGGGTCAGGGATAACCCAGTCCTGGGGTTCAGGGATTATCCAATGCTGGGGTTCAGGGATTACCCAATCCTGGGGTTCACGGATTATTCCACTCCGGGGTTCAGGGATTATTCAATGCTGGGATTCAGGGATTATCCAATGCTGGGGTTCAGGGATTACCCAATCCAGGGTTTCAGGGATTATCTCGCTCCAGGATTCAGGGATTATCCCATTCCAGGATTCAGGGACTATCCCACTCCAGGATTCAGGGATTATCTCATTCCAGGATTCAGGGACTATCCCACTCCAAAATTCAGGGATTATACTGCTCTGGGATTCAGGGATTATCCCGACCATGCTCCCACATGGATCAATGGGGGAATTTAATCCTGGGATTCAGGGATCCCGACTCCTCCCTGCACTTGCTGTTGGCATTTCTCAGGGCCTCAGGGGATTCCAAGGTATTATCTGGGATCCGGCTCCTTCCAGGTGCTTTAATTGACTCCAGTGCTCCCTGGACACCTTGGAATCCAGGAATGCACGGCCCATCCCAATTTTCCTCCCCGGGAGCTTCAGGAAGCATTTCTCGGTTTTCCCTCCAAACTGGGAACTTTGTAGGGAGAAGTTGGACCAATACCAATAATGTTTAAACCAATTTATACCAAAAATCATGGAAAATATTAAATGAAATCAGATTAACGAATTAATTAATTAATTAATATTTAAATTTGGTCGGATTTTATTCCAGTTTGATATATAACCCTATTAAAATAAATCCATGGATTACACCACTTAAAATATAAATTGGGATGTTACCAGTTAAAAACAACTGGAATTCCACTGCTTTTTTCCCCAGGATTTTTGAGTGAGCGGCTTCCAGGAGCACCTGGGCCTCTGGATGCAGATTTCCTGCATAATTCCAGGAATTAGCTGGAATTCCTTCAGGATCCTGGTGTGGATCCTCACCATCCCATCCCTTCCCCCTGCTCACCATCAATACCCCTTGGTTTTCCTGCTCTGGAGGGAAGAAAATCCGGGACACATCTGGGATTTGTGGGTGCATCCTGGTGCTCTGGGTCCCTCATTTTCCAGCGGGCAGAGAATTCCAGGGCTCAGGAGCAACCCCTGTGGAAGGCTGAGGACCATGGAGCCACCTTCCATCCTGTTTTCCAGCTCGGGAATCCATTCCCCCTGGAATACCCAGCCTACCAGCTTTGTTAACCAGCACCCAAGGAAATTTAATTTTGGGAAAGTTCATCCCACTTAAGCATTTTTCCGTGTCCCGCCCAAGCTGGTTTCTGATTTATCAATGACCTATTTCTCATCTATCCCAGCTTTCACTCCTGAAATCACATTCCTGGCTGGAGAAACGCTGGGTTTTTTTACAATTTCATAAAAAAACAACAACAACAACAAAACCAAACAAAACCCAAAAAAACCCTCATCTCTTTCTCGGAGGCTCCGCATTTTCTGTGGAATATTGAACCATCACTCCCAACGGTGATGACTCACAGGATTTGTGGGATGCTCCGGAGGTTGCAGCGACCTTTGGAGCACGAGGTGGATCAGGGATTGATCTTCCCTACAAATAATCCTCGTTCCATCGATGCCCGCCCAGATCTTTTCATCCTCGCTCGGGATCCCGTAATTTTTTTGCAGGGGTGGGAACGGAGAGGGAGCAGCCCTTCCTCTCCAGCCCTCTCCGTGCAGCTGGGGAGCTTCGTGGGAGTCTCTCCCTGCCCTGATTTTGGGAAGCGCTCCCTGAACCGCCGCCTGAAAAAACAAACATGAGGCTCCGACCCCCGCTCGCCGTTCCCGAGGGATCCCAGCCATTCTTCTCCTGCCCGGGCTCCAGCTGGGAGGGATAATTCCAGCAGGGAAAACCCACGTTTTGGGAGGGTTGCTGTTGGTTGTGTCCCGCCCGTCCCCGAGCCGTTCCCCGAGAATTTTGAAGGCCCAGGGAAAACAATCCTGGCTTTTTTTTTCCCGGGGGAAACTTCCGTGGGTTTAACGAGCTCCTGGGCTCTCCCCGAGGCAGGTTATTTATGGGGTGGTTCCGTGAAGGATTGGCTAATGGATGTGGAGAAATGGCTCCGGAGCAGGGCGGGATCCCAGGAGCAGTGTGGGAATGGGATGTGGGGCTCTTCCCATCCCAAAAAAACGGGGGGCAAGGGAAAAACGAGGGAGAAAGGTGCTGGTTTGGGGTGTCACTCCCATGGCACCAGGAAGGGGAATGGTTTCCTGGCAAGAATTCCCCAAAAAGCAGGGCAGCAGTGGTGGGAATGATCCCAGGCTGAATCCCACCACAAACCTGGGGGATCCCATGGAGAACCAACAGGAGAATTGAGGGAGGGATCCGTGGATTCGCCTGGGACACAATCCGGGGTGAAAACGCTTTTGTTGGGAGGTTTGCAGGAAAAGCAGGATCATGGCTCAGGCCACGGGGTATTGTGGAAAACTCATCCTCCAAAACCATTTTAAAGCAATTCCAGAGGAATCAGCGGCGGCATCTGAGGGGGCTCTGCCAGGCCCCAGCTGGGCGCAGAGGCTTTGAAATGGAAACAACTCAGGAATTCCTAAAATATTCAAAAAAAAAAAGACATTTTCACTTTTCCCCCAGCTCTGGTCTTGATTTTCCAGGCTGGAGGAAGAATGTTGTTGAATTTTATGGAAAGTGATAGTGGGACTCTCTGGAAGTGGCCATAAAAGATAACAGATTTTGTTTTAGAGGCAGATAAAAGTTACAGTCCTGTGTTCCTTGGAACAGGAATTTCCTCGGGTACCAATAAAAACGCTGGTTATGAAGCATTTCCTGAGGAACGGCTCTAACCCCGAATGATCCTGGTTATTTGCTGAGGAAAATGGGTTTTATCCCGAACAATAAACCTGCGGAGATTTATTAACCTGGGAAGCGCATTCCGGGCTCCAATCTGCTCCCAGCCCTTGGAATTAATACCGTGGATGGAGTAGAAAATCCCTCTGCTGCTCCAGAGTCTTTCCCTGCAGGATGTCTCCCATAAAAGAGCTCCCTGAGCGGCCCTTGAGCCTGATTTTCCCGGTCCTTGCCCGGGTCCTTCGTTCCCAAAGCCCGGGCTCTGTTTTAATGGGAATATTTCCTCTGGATCACATTACTCTGGCACTATTCCCTGCAGGAATAACAGGAAAAAAGACTTGGAATAGGAATATTTGAAACAACCTATTGCCGCTGTCAAGGTGATCCCAACCCTCTTTTTCCTCATCCAGAGCCTGAGCCCCCAGGAATTCCATGGAAAAATCAATGGGAGAGGGCGAAGGGAAGAGTCAAGGCACCTCCTTTCTCCACAGCAATGAAAATTCAGGGAATCCCCCAAAATATTCCAGCCTCAGCTTCTCCAGGACGCTTGGGATGGAAGTGGGAAAAAGCTCAGAGAATCCCCCAAAATATTCCAGCCTCAGCTGGCCTGGGATGCTTGGAATGGGAGCCAGACAGAGCACAAAGGGTCTCCAAAATATTCCAGCCTCAGGTGCCCTGGGATGCTTGGGGTGGAAGTGGGAAAAGGGACAGGGAAATCCCAAAATATTCCAGCCTCAGGTGCCCTGGGATGCTTGGGGTGGAAGTGGGAAAATCCACAGGGAATCCCCAAAATATTCCAGTCTCAGGTGCCCTGGGATGCCTGGAATGGGAGCGGGAGGGTTAACAGAGGAATTGGGATTTTGGATAAATCAGCACATTCTGCTCCTAAAAAACCTCTGGATGTGGAAGGGGAGCTGGGGCAGGCCCAAGCCTGGGTTTGGTAAAGCCCGGCCCGAGCTGGCAGTTTGGGCTGAGGGCAGAACAGGTAATTAGTGTTCCTAATCCGTTTGTAAAGCTCCAGCGACTCCAGAGCGCCGGGCACTCCAGGAAAAAAGTTGGGTTTTGTTTTTTTCTCCCTTCGGGATGCATGCGAATGCCAGCGGAACATCTGCACCCAATCTAGGCGCTGCTCAGCCCCCAAATATTGTTGTGGTTATGGGCAATTCCCTTAAAAGCCGATCCCTCTCCGAGCCCGCGCTGCTCGGGATGAAATCCTTGCTGCTCCTTTAACTCTTTTCAGGGTTGGGGCTTTTTTGGAAGTTGAAATTCCGCGTTCGGGGTACTCCCATCCCGCAGCTGATTCCCTGCTCCCAGCAACAATGATTTCCTTTGGGCGTCCTCCTGCTTACTCAGCCTTTCCAACCCCAAAAGCGACCCCGCTCGTCACTGGAAGCGGAGAGGGATCCGTGGTGTTTGGAAAACAGTCGGATTCCTGACAGCTTTTCCATCACGTCGGTGTTTTGTTGTTGCTGGGGAGACGGGAGGGAATCCGATCCCGGAGCGAGATGGAGCTGGGCAGCTTTGGCTCTGGGAGCTCCTCCTGGCACGGGATTTTTCCTGGAGGTGATTCCCAGGCTGGATGGAGCCAGGCCTCACCCCAGGTGGAACGAAGGAGAGGGAATGCTCGCGAGGCAGGGAAGCTCCTGGAGCTGCAAAACTCCTTGGAAGGGTCTTGGGTGGGATCGCCCCAGCAGGTGAAACGCGGGGAATTCCCACCACCCTTCCATGGCCTCCCTCGCAGTTTCCCACCTCCCCCTCCAGCTTTGGAAGCTCGAGGTCTCCAGGCCGTCCTGGAGGATGGAACCCCCCCAGGATCCCAGCTGGGATTCCCTCGTGGATGCGCTCCCAAACCCCACTGACACAGGGCCCGATTCCGGGCGGAGCGGTGCCTTTGGGGGAGGCGGCTTTGGAATTCCACTCCAAATTCCACCAGCTGCCTCCAAAAGCCACCGAGCTCCTGCCAGGTGGGAATTTCATTCTCCCTTCCCAGCAGATTCCCAGCACTTTGCTGGGATTCCCTTGTGGATACACTCCCAAACCCCACTGACACGGGACTCGATTCTGGGTGGAGCGGTGCCTTTGGAGGACGCAGCTCTGGAATTCCAAAAGCTTCCAAGCCACTGAGCTCCTGCCGGGGGGGAATTTCATTCTCCCTTCCCAGCAGATTCCCAGCACTTTGCTGGGATTTTCTTTCCCCCTGCTTCTGGCACATTTTATCCCTTTCCCCAAACCTCTGGCTCCCCAGGAGCATCCGTAACCCGACCTTGCCTCCTGTCACTTCTGTGTCACCGGCCCCGGAGCCATGCCTGGATGCTGACAGCCATTCCCGACCTTAAAACATGGCTCTGGCAACCCGAGGAACCCAAAAGACAAATTCCCTGCTGGCTGCGGGGTGCTCCTGCAGGAGAAGTTTTGGGATTCTCCAAAGTTGCCTGGTTTATTTCCCCTTCATCCCACCGGAGCACCGAGCAGCCCGAGGAATGTGGATCCATGTCCAGGAGCCTCCTGGCTCCTCCTGGTATCGGGAAAATCTCTGGCAAAGCGTGCTCCTCACTGTCCCACGGGGCACGGACACTTTGGGGCCTCGAGTCTTTCACTTCCCGGGGATTTTCCATGGATCCCTGAGGCTCGGCAGCTCCAGGATCGGCTCCGAGCCGATCCCTGGCAAAAGGAGGCAATCCCTGCGGGAAGGGAGCAGCGGTGGGGCGGCCCAGAGGGAAATACAGCTCCTGGGAAACGAGCAGGGACTATTTTAGGGCCGCTTCCCCGAGGTTTGGGCGTCCAGCGGCGCCCATCAATCCATCCCAGCTCCTCTTCCTCGCGAGGCTGAGGCTCCAGCCAGCCCCGAAATGAAAAACGTAAATAGGGAGTTATTAAAACCAGATCTGCTCCACGGAGGAACTCTGACATCGCCACAAATCCGAGGAAGAAAGGGAAAACTCTGGCGCAGAAGCCCCGCATGACATCACTTTTTGGGATGCCGAGAGGGGGCTATCGCTGCTCCCTGCCAGCCCCATATAACTCTGGGATTAAAAGGGATTTCGTTTTCCTGCTGCAGGAGGAGGGGTGGCAGGCGGGAGGGAGGCTTTCCCCACGGGAACGATTCAATTCCTATCAGTAGTAGAGAGGAAGAAAAGGTTTGTCAGCCCTGCCGTTGATCTTCCTTCCCAGCTCCTCCAAAACCCGTTGGAAGCTTCTCCAAGCCCGCAGAGCTGCTTGGTGGTGGAGTGAAACTACAGTTAGGGCTCGGGGGATTTTTTTCCTGCCGTTCATCATCCCCAGTTTTCTACAAATTTCTACAAATTACGGAGAGTTCTGTCAAAACCCGGCCACGGCCGCGCTCCTGCAGCCGTTCAGTCCCAGGGAATGGCTGATCCCACTCAGCCCAGACCCACCCTCGATGCTTTCCCTCGAAACCTTCCCATCTCAAACCTCTCCAGGGAATAGAGGCCCCTTCTCCAGCCTCCTGCTGGGAGATGAGGTGGGATTTTCCCGGGCTGTGGCCTGGGAGTGGCAGAAAAATCTTTTGGGGAAGGTTTCCAGAGGTAAAAACCTGCTGGATTCCCTGAAAATGAAAAACTCCCTGTTAAGGGGGAATGTTATGAAGCGCCCGAGGGAGCTGGGAATCAAATTCCCATTTCCAAGCGCGGCTAAAGGAGTTGCGGGCAGGTTTATAACCCTGCAAACGAGGAGGGGTTTGCAGCTTCTCCGGAGAGCTGGGCACGGATTTCTCCAGGTTCCTGTGCAAGAAGGTGGATTTAGTTCCAAGGAGCCCGAAGGATTTGCACCAACCCGACTCTGGGAGTTTTAGGTCGGCTCTTTGCCAGCCCGGCCGTGTGAGGGCCCGCTCTTTGGGATCTTGGGATGATCCACAGGATGCTGAGCCTGGATTTTCCCTGATCTCCGAGGGGATCCCCTCCAGCCCCTCCCAGCTCCTCCAGCCACAGCCCGGGGGTGAGGAGCGCTGGAATCCCGGGAAAGCAGATCCTGGTGCCAAACATCTGCCAGCCCCAATCCCCCGGCCCGTTCCTGCAGCAGACTTTAACCCAGGGCTTAAATCCCTTAAAGCAGGGTTTAAATCCTCGGGGTTTAAATCCTCAGGGTTTAAATCCTTGGGGTTTAAATCCTCGGGTTTAAATCCTTATGGTTTAAATCCTCAGGGATTCCAAACACGCCGGGAGGGAAACTGCAAACCCCACTCCGTTGGGATTGCCCATTCCAGGGATGGGATCGCTGCAAACCCCATTCCAGGGATGGGATCGCTGCAAACCCCATTCCAGGGATGGGATCGCTGCAAACCCCATTCCAGGGATGGGATCGCTGCAAACCCCATTCCAGGGATGGGATCGCTGCAAACCCCATTCCAGGGATGGGATCGCTGCAAACCCCATTCCAGGGATGGGATCGCTGCAAACCCCATTCCAGGGATGGGATCGCTGCAAACCCCATTCCAGGGATGGGATCGCTGCAAACCCCATTCCAGGGATGGGATCGCTGCAAACCCCATTCCAGGGATGGGATCGCTGCAAACCCCATTCCAGGGATGGGATCGCTGCAAACCCCATTCCAGGGATGGGATCGCTGCAAACCCCATTCCAGGGATGGGATCACTGCAAACCCCATTCCATCAGGATTGCCCATTCCCAGACATGGGATCACTGCAAATCCCATTCCATTGGGATTGCCCATTCCAGGGATGGGATCGCTGCAAACCCCATTCCAGGGATGGGATCACTGCAAACCTCATTCCAAGGATGGGATCACTGCAAACCCCATTCCAGAGATGGGATCACTGCAAACCCCATTCCATCAGGATTGCCCATTCCCAGACATGGGATCACTGCAAATCCCATTCCATTGGGATTGCCCATTCCAGGGATGGGATTGGTTTTGGCTGCACAACGCCAGAGCTGATCCTTTCCACCCCCTCGCTTTGCTCCCATGAATTCCAAAGGTTCTGCTCCCATCACGCCCAGTTTTCCTGGGATTCTGTCATGCTGCCTGGTTTGTGGCCAGCCAGAGCAGCTCCTCACCTCACTCTGCCCCAAAAACCCCATTTTCTTTCATTCATTTTGGGGATTTTTTGGGGTGGGAAGGGTCTCTGCTTCCAGCATTTCCCTCGAGCTGAGGTGCACGGGGCAGGCCCTGAATTCCCTCAGGATTTTCCCCGTGGGAATACAGGTCCTGAGGGTGTTTTTTCCCCCCTTCAGAGCCCCTCGTTTGTCCCTCCTCCCTGGGGATCCCAAGCCACGATGTCCTGGACCCTCCCGACAGGTGCCAGCCGGTTTAGGGCCCCTGGATTGGGGTTTTTGGTGGCTCAGCCTGCCCCAGGGATCCCGCTGGGCACCGGGAAACATTTTGGGGATGTTTGAGGAAAAAAAATCGCTTCTCTGGCGGAAATAATGAAAACTACATTTTTAATCCCAGCCAGGGAGTGCCCACCCAGGGGTGGCCACCTCTGCTCGGTGGCTGAGGGGGGATGCTCAGCACCCAGCTGCTGTTCCAGGGTCCTGGCAGCTCCATGGCAGTCTTGGAAGGGAAAACCTCAGGTGCTCATGCACCATCCCGGCAGGACAGGAATGAAAAGGGTCAGACTCCAGCTTGGCTCATCCCTGAGTCCCAATCCCTCATCCATAGGGATACCCCTGCCCAGGACAGGCTGATCCCATATCCAC
>VXBQ01012676.1:0-37153 GCA_013400175.1 Phainopepla nitens
GTGAGGGAACCGCCGGCACCAGAGCCCACGGCCACGACCACCCGCCCGGCCGAGAGTGCCACCTTCTGTCCCTGCCCATGCCCACTGCACCGCAGTCACACAGACTTTAAAAACCTGGGGCCTTTCTGCTGCGTGTTTGTTTTTTTTACTTTGTTTTTGTTTGTTTTGTTTTTTTATTATTATTATTGTATGCTGAAATAACCAGACAAGGGACTGGGGAATTTGAGAAAAGCATAATCTGCTTTATTTTTTTAATTTTTTTTTTTATTTAAATAAGGAGAATTCTTTCATATGGAAAGAGCTAATACAATCACATATTTGAAAGGAGAAACAATAGGTACTGAAACGAGGAGCAGGGCAATAAAGAGTGTGCCGCAACTGGCCTGGTGATTCCGTGATTCAAATTCCGGTCCGAGTAAAAGTTTCCAAAAAATATAAACAAGGTTGCACGTTACACAATTATCCATCGTCTGCCCTTTCAAATATCTGGTCTACATGAAAAGACAAAGAGAGGAAAGGCCAAAAAAAATTTACTATACAGGTCATGAAGTTAAAAGCTTTAAGGAGGACAATATCCCCTTGAGAAACAACAAATGCAATTTATACAGAACCAGAGGGAGGATTCCAGCTAAGGACAATGCCTCGAGACATGCTAAAGGGTGAGCGCCTCACTGCTGCAGCTGTGATTCCTGGGGGAACAGTCAAGGACATCTGGAGCAGCCAGAACAAGCCACTAAACCCAAGGGAGTGTCTATGGCCACTGGAAAATCTGGTGGTCTTTGGATTAAAATTATCAACAAAAACAGCTGGACTCTACTGTCTCTTTTTTGCTTCAGCAAATGCACCTTTTCTGTCCACGGGCCACGCTGGTGGCTGTCGAAAATTCAATTTTATTCATCATCCAACTTGCTTATGAAGAAACTGGGTTGCTGAATAAAAAGTAACCAGTGCTACAAGGAATTAACCTGTGCTTAACCAGCCTGGAGCAAAAGGGAGAGTTAAGAAAATGCAACAGAAGAAGGTGCTGGCATGCAGGAGTGCTGGCTGCAACGTGACTGGAGCAGCCAAGAGGTGAGAGACAGCAGAAACACTGGGCTCATTTGGAATACCTATCTACAAATACACAGGAACCACAGGGCAGCTTGTGGCTTTGCAGCATTCCTGCAAGGCAGGTGTTGATGGAGTGAACACCAGACACAGGGCAGCAAACACATCCAGAGGTGCTGACACTGCACAGCTGGCACAGCCACGGGCAAGCTATGGGACATCACAGCAACATGTGTCACTGCTGACTGTGCTGCTTCTGCTTGTCATTTTAAATGGACTGGAGTGCCTTTTTTTTTCTTCCCTTCCCAGACTTCAGTGTTGATTTGTTTTCAAATTAAGAGCTAACAGCAGAAGTGGTGTGGAAGGCAGCACTGACTGGAGCTGAGTGACTCACTGTGTGCCAGGGAACATCACACAGGTGCTTCAAACCCTCTGCTGAACAGAGCAGCAGGGGCAGCCTCTGAACACTCCTGCTTCTCCCACTGCTGCTGGAAAGATGGGCTGCACCTTTCCCAGCAGGAGGAGCCTGCAATTTGGTAGCTGACTTCCAGTCGAAGCAAAAGCAACTCACCAAGGAATAAATCAGCAATAAATCAACCCTTCAGCAGCACAGACAGCACAGAAGGACCCTCTGCAACCATATTAATATTCATTCTGTGCATCTCCATCCTCCTCTCCATGCTGGATTTTTATCAGCATTCCAGCTCCCTTGGCATTTCTGCTCCTTTGAGGATCAGAGGCTTTTCCTTTTGACTCCAGAGCACCACAAACTGCACTAACCTTGGACTAGCTTTAAACAAACAAACAAACAAACAAACAAGCAAAAATATATGCCAGAGAAGGATATTGCACCGTAGAAATTTGGGCTCTAAAACTGCTTTCCATCACACAAAACTCCACTAAGTGAGAGAGAGAGTCTTGCCAACTGCAGCTGACAGTCACGCAAAGTTGAGAAATGGAATGAAGCTCACATGCATTTCTTGGCCTTTCCTGCACAGAATAATTCAGACATAATATATAAATAGAGCAGTGAAACAATTACTTTTTCACCTAGACCTACAACATCAAATACGTATAAATAAATTCTAGTGTTTTATTCTGTTGGGGGGAAGGAATGGAGGGATTAAAAGAGAAAGAAGGGTGACCTTTTTCAACAGGAAGTTTTGTAAGTTCTGATGGCATTTACACCAGAGGGACTGCAGTAACTTGGATCTTGCAATAACCTAGTTTCTCCAACACGTTTGACCATTCTGAAGCCACACAGGTGGGAGGAAGGAGGTTACTGTCTTTGTAAAGCTGAAGTAGTGTGTCTAGAGTAGGGAAGAGATGAGAAGAGGGGGGCTCAGGTAAGTCTCTTTAGCCATTAGTTAGATTCTGGGCTCGTATTAGCTAGGGCCAGCTGGGCAGAAGGATAATAAAAAAAATCCCAAGCAGACAGTTCTGCTGTTAATGGTATTTCAAGGGAGAAAACAGAAAGGAGGGTGGGATGACTTACTGGAGGTGCAATCTTTGGAAAACACTGGGAGCAGGACTAGCAGATGAGGATGCAGATCTGGGAGATGTCTGAAGGTTGGGGAAATATTTATCACTAAATCTCAAACCCTGTACTTTAAGGAGGATGCTAGAGAGATGCTGGCACACTCTGCTCTGAAATTAAAATCCATAAAACCTAAGAAATAAAAGAGCTCTTACTTTTTCTTAAAGTACCATCCTATCCCTTTCCCTTTGGGTTCTCTGCCATGACCCATGGGGACATCTGTGGAGAGGGGACATCACTATGCCTAAGTTAGTTTAGGTTTCTAAGCTCTTTAAAGCTACTGTATAAAAATCATATTTATGCCTAGCTTAAAACTTCAAATGCATCCTTACAAAGTTACAAAGGATCTTTTTCCAGAAAGGGGAGAGGGGAAAGAAAAAAAAAAAGCAAACGAAGAAACAAGAACACCTTTCAGATCCCTTCCCCAATACATTCTTTGTTCAAAATATCTTCTTTGGAACCACCACCAAATGACTTTCTGCCACCCAGCAGAGGCCGACGCACAGCCCGTGAGCAAGCTACCATCTCCAAAAATGGTTCTGTCCCTCACTTCAGAGTGACCAGCCTACTTTATATTTTGAAAGAGCTAAACAACACAAACCAAGTTAGCTGAAAGTAGTTTTTACTTTAGACTACCATCAGGTGAAGGACTCCAAGCCCTTTCAGGAACTTTGAAGTCTGTCCTAAAAAAATCTACGTACACGCACACACACACACACACACACACTCACACAAACCAAAACCCAACAGCCAAAGAAATAAAACCCAACCTCTCCCACTGGGATCTTCCTTGTGTAGATCATCAAATACTGGAGAGGAGTGGTGAGGTGACAATGCTGTACACACACTATATGCAGAGTAAAGAACCCTTTGCTGTTCACCTGGGGAAGGAGAGGAGAAGGAGGATTCCAAACTGCCTCTGCAACCAGGCGCTTCCAACCCAAACCAGGAGGTTCCAAGTGTGCCTTGCAGAGGGGCTCCCTTACCAAGGCATTCCTATGCAAATTTTACAAAAGGCCGTGGAATAGAGGAACAGAAAGCAAGACTCAGGGAAAAGAGCAAAGCTTAGGAGAGCAGCCCCGAGGGATGAACACAATATAGGACAATTCTCAGGAGACACGAAGAATTCGAGCAGCCAAGGCAGGGAGCATGAAAGAGCATCACAACTACAAAAAGTAGTCCATACAGACCCGTTGGCTCTAGCCAACTCTTCTGACCCATGTGCTGTGAGAAGAATTTTTTTTCTTCCTAACAAACATTACATTTTACATTTTTAAGTGTTTTGCAGTCGCTAAAAAAATCCGAAACCCACAAAAAGGAAAAATTAAACGCCTAGATCTGTATGAGCTTGCAACAGAAATCTGGTGGTTTGAGTTTTTTTCCTTAAAGTGAAAATGCCAAATTTTGTTGTGCATGAAGCACCCCAAAGCTGTGTTGAAGTGGTGCAAGTTTCAGGACTTATGCACTGATGTACTATGTGATTTTAGCACACATATCCTCCTAATGCAAGCACTGCTTCTAGCTTAAAACAAAAATACTGAAAAATTAACAGATGTCGTAACTGTCCTGTTTTTTTTAATCAAATAGTCTGAAAGGCTAAATCATCTGGGGAAATACACCCAAACAAACTGAACTCTCAACATAGCACAGAACCATATACAAAACTAAGCAGAGTTTTGTCAGAACATTTTAGCTGAAAGGAATTCTTTCCTGAAAGGAATGAGGAAAGCAGAAAGAAGGGAGGGAATGAGAGAACATATAAAAGTTCTGCTATAAACAAAGATACAGCTTTTTTGTAAAAACCTCAGCTGCCTTTAAAATGAAAAACCTCAAACTAAACCCCTCTCCCCCAGTTGCCACTCTGCTGAGACAGAAGTAGGGAAGGAGAAGGATGGGCTTTGCCAAGTGAGCAATCACAGCTACCTGTGGATGGGTCATGGGGAGGGGAGAAATTTAAAAAAAAAAACAAAAATGGCTAAAGCCACTTAAAAGTCACATGATTGGTTTGTTTTAAAGCAAGCAGGTCAATGTCATATCCACTGTTTCAAACTGCTTTGTTGGGAGAGGGGCTTGAATGATGTCGCTGTAGTCAGTCAGTGTGGGGTGGGGATAGATCTGGTGAGATTTGCAGGAGATCCAGTGGGGTCCAGTCTAAGCTGTGGTGTCTCTCAGGCAGCAGGACCAGCCAGGCATCAGAGGTGCTCCTAGGCCTTGCTCTCCTCCACTTTGACTGCCTGAGGTTTGATCGCTCCTGTGCGCACTGGCTTCATCTGGTTTGTGGAGGCTGTTTCTTGCAGCTTCACTGCTCCCAGACTGGCTTTGTTATCATCAACCCGCTGCTTTGCCTTTTGACACAAAAACCAAAGCATTAGCTAGCACAGACACCTCTAGGCAGCCAGAACAAGCAAACTGTGACCATCACGCATGCAAGTCATCAAATTTGCTCCTGTAACACCTCACATTTATGAATCTCAGAGCTGCACATATTTGGAATGCAAGTAACTTATAAAAATTCCACAGTAGAACTTAGTAGAACTTATCTCTTCTGACTTTCAAATCACACAGAATTACTCCTGGACTCAGTAAAACACCCACCTACCCAGGGGAAAATACCAGCTCCCACATGGAGCTTCAGTTACACAGGCCTCTCTGCCTCTCCCCTGCAGCCCAAGGCACAAGCACAACAGTGTAGAAGAGCAGCTATTTTTGGGCTGTTCAAAGAACTCAGGTACACTACCTGTTGTACGTAGTGTCCTTGCACAGAGCCCATGCTCACTGCTGGTCCCGACGGCTTCCCGCTGGGGCTGGCAGAGCTAGGCCTGGAAATCGAAGAGTCGACAACATTCATGGAGTAAATTCTACAATGGAATGAGAGCCTTATTCATGTGTGAAAGAAAAAAAGACAGCAAAGCAGCAAGAGACAGGGCACGAGTCTGTGCTGTGCAGATCAGTGAGCTCCACAGTTCAAATGACAACACATGGGTTGGTTAGGAGAAAAAAGTAATACATTAGTGTCCCAAAAGCTTCAATGATCTGATGTGTCTAGATATGAGCACTCGCATCTTCAGGATTATAAACATTTATTCCATGATTCTCAGATTTCCCACCTTCACAAGGACAAAAGCACACACCATCCAACCCATCTTTGAGACTCAATGAACAAATAACTTCATGCACTTCCCACAAAGCACCAGGCCAGATACACACACTGGCCCACACTCAAAATGAAAGCCATGACCATGCATTTAGATACAAGTATTTGGACTGAAGTGAGCACGTTCTAGACATGAAAAGCCAGGTGGATCTTGTACAGGGATGATGGGTGCACCACACGTTTCTCTCCCATCCTGAGGGGCCCAGGCTCTGTGGAGGTCTCACCTGTACGGGTGTGGGGACGGTACAGACCCTCCGGAGGACATGCTCTGTTTACCATCGGAGAAATGAAACCCTTTCATTTCCATCTGGGAGGACTACAGAGGAAAATGAGTGAGAGAGAGTATCATCTTTGCATTCACAAATCACTCATTACTTCATATAAACACTTAAGCCAAATCTTTGCCCTTCTCCCCATCATGCCCATTAAAAGAAGAAATATTTTTCAGGTGAAGAAAGTGAGGCTTGTAAGTGAAATAATCTGTTTGTATTAAAGCACCAAGCCAGCAGCACAAGCAAATACAGAACCTGGAAGTTAACTGCTGTGCTCTCTCTCCCCTATAATAAGACAAACTTATGATATGAATCCATCAAACCAGACATGACATTAATATACCTACTCAAATGGACAAGCTTCACAACAGAGTGAAATATCTGGGCAGTATTCCAACTGTGTCTGGAGCTCACCACCCCTCAAGCACTCTGGGGAAACCTGTGTAAACATGTAATAAAACTGGAGACTCCAAACTGGATCAAGGCAGGATGTGGCTCCCTGGAAACAGAATGATGACCAGCAGCAAAACCTGAAAACTGCTGGCTTGCACTTTGGAGATGAGGGGAAAAGGGTTCCTTCATTTTAACAGCAATCCTTGGCTTGGATATTTAAGGATCCCAAAAAAGCCATTCTCCCCTTTAACAAGCAAGGAGTAAAACTTCAACGCAGGAGGGGTTACTGAATGCCATGATCAGCACCAGGAGTTAATCCTTACCTCCCTGCTGGCAGCAAGCACAGAAGGCTGGGATCCAGGAGGGAGGATTCTTCGGGGAGCTCCTACAGGCAGGTTTTGCCCCTGAGGAAGCTGGATGGACTGTGGCAGAAGCAGGGGCTGCTGGCCAGAGCCGTAGCGGGGCAGAGGCAGCTGGGAGCCAGGCACAGGCATTGTCAGCTGTGTGACAAGGACATGTAGTTACCTTAATGGCAGTAACAGTCTCGTGTTTGACATGCTGCCTCCCAAAACCCTGAAAGCACAGCCTTGCCAGAGGGAAGCTCCCAAACAGCGCAGCCTGGCACGGAACAAACGCAAACGGCTGTAACAGAGCGACTTTCACACTGAAACTGATGTTCTGGCAGTGCTGCCAACACCCTTACCAGCTGGCTTTTTAACATGCCATCAAGTTAACCTAACTGCCCGTGGATGGGGGTTTTCCTCCATTCCTAGAGCCCAGTTTCCCAGTCTTCCTCATGGTCGCCTTCATGGGTCTGTTTTCCCTTCATACAATGGCAGTGTCAGACAGCGCAGTGTCAGGTGCTTTGTTTTCACCTTTGAAAATCTCCTATGCTCTTACACCAAAACATTCTGAGGACTGGACCTCCAGAGTAAGCGATGGGGACCTCAGCTCCATGTTTCACAGTGAGCTTCAAACCAATGATGGACGTAATTAAGAGCAATTACAAAAAATATTGTAGCTCGGGGCTGAGGAACCTCCTGTTCCCTCTGATTTTCTCACAATTGCTGGATTTGGGAGGTTCTACCAACACTTTAGAATAAACAAACCAATCTGAGGCTGGCAAAAGAAACCAAGTTACTCCCTTATGATGGATAAAGCATTTCTTCAAATATTTAGGTTGCCAGTGTTCTGTGTATTTTCCTCACCTAAGTTACTTTCAGGATTAACTCTTTACGTCAGTCACAACATAAAAATCCCTCTGAAACAAAAAATAAACCTTAACAAGTTGCACAAGATAAACGTAAGATGAGTTTAATAAAATTATCAAATTTCTCCAGAGAATCAGAGCACATGCCCACAAACACAGCTATGCTCACAGTAGAATTCAATGTTTTTATGTGAACCATGCTTTATTAAAACATTTTCACACATTGAAATTCCTGTTAGGATTCTGCCAAACAGATCAGCTGAAGTTGTAAATGAGACTTGGACGACAAATGAACTGAGAAGACGGATGAGCCTTTAATACAAGTTCCTAGTTGCCCTGGAAGCTGAGGTGATGGGAGAGATGATTGGGATTTGGCTCTCGGAAGAGGTGCTTTTAGGACAACCATTGCATCATGGCCTCCTATGCATGCAGCACTGGAAGGTTTGACTTCCAAGTGACAAAATGACATCTCAGCAGGGACAGACAAGGTATTAGCAACCATCTCGTTAAATAAGGTGCTGCATATGTGAAACCATGGTTCACAGAACAGTGTCTTGGGAAAATCTTCCGCCTCTTTACAAAGAGTTTAGTTCAGACAGACATGTTACAACCCATTCTCAGAAACAAGTGGCTGTGAATTAGCCTGGACCAAAGGAGTGGCTCGCCAGTCCTGCTCCTAACCTGTGTGAGCTGAGAGTCCATCATCTGGGAGGCTCCCATACCAGCCTGGTTTATCTGCCCCTCATAAACCAGTGCCTGGCTTCCGTTCATGGGCTGATAGGGGGACCCAGACTGGGTTTTCACCACCTCCAAGGGCTGCATGCCTGGGAAGGCTGAGTATGGAGGCTTCAGAGCAGTGCCTCCTGTCAGGACCATGGTGCTGGGCTGGGACAGACTGGGGTGCATGTACACCTGAGACCTGCAGGAAGAAAACATGCTTCAGTCATTATGCACAAAACCTTTGGAGACTGTACAAACACACCCTGCCAAACCGTATCTGGTCTGCCATCAGTTCTCAGACAACTAAACTGACAGCTTAGAAATAAGCTGTGATGCCACTTTCCATTTTAGTTACCAGGATTTTTCACTTCCACTCTTAAGCTTTTACAACCATGTCCTTGTGTTGTTGGAATATTCAACAGAACAACATTGTGTAGCATCTAATATTTATGTTTCAATATCCCACACAACAACCTGGGGATTAGCAGTTAAGGGAGGATTCAAGTTACCTAAAGCCCAAAGCAGTTTTGCAAAGCAGGAAAAAATCAGAAGTTAAAGATTCCAACAGCTCTAGCAAATAAAAGGGTTTTTTTTTTTTAAACCTCAGTGTTTAGGCTTTTGAGGCACTAAATACTAATTCAGACTTTTTACTCTCATGCCCATGCTCCCTACACTGGCACTGTTATTAGGGGAAGGAAACAGCATTTGAAAAAAGGGGAAATGGAAGATGAGTGTGGGGTATCTGATCAATGTACACAGACATCAGTTACAGAAGAGAGCAAGTCACAAGGAAAGGAAAATAGGAAGCAGTTACCTGAAGGGCTGTATGGAGCTGTACATCTCCTGGGACTGGGAAACAGGCAGACCACCCCTCAGTCCAAGCTGAGCTTGGGCCTGTAAGGATGTGTGGAGGGAAATGGGAATCTGTTGAGCAGCAGCAGCCTGCAGAAGACATTAATATGGCTGAGAGATACAAGAGGAGCCAGAAACTCTTCAAGGCTGTTAAAACCCATCAGTTTCCTGCATGAGTCAATCTGCAGTGACAATTACCTACACTGGGCCTTTACCCAGCCCTGCAGCACTGCCAGGGAACACACTACACTGGCAACCAGAGGATGATGCCTGCAAGAGGCATTTGATGGACACGAGGGAACCAACATGCTCTTCACACAGAGCAGGCAGTGACAATCCCAGCTCTCACTCTACCTTGACAGAGCTCTCCCCAGCCCTATCAACACCCTATTAACAAGAGAAATTACTCATTATTGACTGGTTGGGGAATTTACTGAAAGTTACTTCATCTCACACAGGCCTCAGCATCTGCTTCAGTTAAAACCAGTCCAAGGGCACTGGTACAGAAGGGGAAGAACTCCTCAACTCCTTCCTTTCAGTTTCATAACCTCTGATACCCACTAGGCAGTAGCATTCAAGGAACCTAAAGGGAGCCATATCTAAGTTCCTTCAGGCTATGAAAATGAAAAATTTCTCTTCGTTTCTTAAATGCCACTGTGAAGAATCCCTGAAACACCACCTGCAGGCTGTACTGCTCCCTTACCTGCTGGTAGCTTTGCTGCTGAGGTATCGTCTGAGGGACCAGGCGGGGCTGACTTGCAAACACGTGGCCATCCAGATACAGGGGTGGAATATGGTTACCTGGACAGCAGAAAATTTACATCAGGCTGTAAATTCAAGGTACAGGGGAGATGCAGGCACAGGAGACTAAAGGGATCTGCAGGTCAAGACTATTTCCTACCTCTCAGCAAGTAACACAAGTACGCATTCAGAAGAGTCTGTAAAGCTCCTAAATCCACATACCAACATCAACAGTAGCAGGATTGCTGAGAATTAATCATACCTTTCTGTAAGAAGCTAAATGTAAACCCAAGTTTCCCACCTCCACAAAGAGTCAGACACTAGCAGTTCAGAAGTTGGTAACCTGTACTCTGAACTAAATACCAGAAATCTGCTCTGCAATCATCTCACCTTTGCAGCTAAGAGGGAGGGAAAGAGCAAACATGGTGTTTAAGGCCTTCACACATGAGATCTAAAAGCCATATTCACCTCAAGGGTGGCACCAATTAGTAACTGCTGTGCCACTCCTGTGCTTTTGTGCAGATCTGAACCACAGGATCAAGCAGTAAGGTTAGGGTGGGTGAGGAAGGAAATCACCTGACTTGGAACAATCTGTTTACCAAGTGGAAGCTAACAACAGTCACTACACATTTCACTCTGTTCTTGAACTGAGACATGAGAAAGACAATGCATACATGAGAAGCCCTTTGGGACTCAGGAGTCATCCCATGGAAAGAATCCCAGTACATTTCCTCTTTCCAGATGCTCTCCCTAATTACACACACTAACATGACTTAGTTAAGCTTTTCCTTTAACTAAAAGACAGCAACACCTTCCCATCTCGCAGAGTTCTGTGAGCTATAAGCCAGTTGTTTTGCTGTAAGCAAAATGTGCTCAGAACCTGTGACTTTATTGGCAAAACAAGCAGAGGAATGGCTGATAATGATACTGGGACTGTTGAAGCCTCTCAGCCATAGGTCTCTTCCATTCTATTCTACTGGGCACACAGTAAAGGGTAAGCAAGATCTACTGAAACATCAGACCCCTGCCACTACACAGGGAAAGTTGTCTTTGTATTAAGCTTTCACCAGTCACATTCTTCAAAGTGGGGAGACAGTTCCTCTTTCTGTATTGCCTGAGTTGTTAAGAACTGTCAAACACCAGGCAGCCAGTTACTATACACAGAAGCTCTTCTCACCATGCTCTCATCTACTAGAGCCAGAGGATGACTCCCAGATAACAATAAGACAATGCAAATGCTGCTGCAGTTTGCAGGTACCTGGAATAGATGCAGAAGGTGCTACAGACGCCACAGGCATAGGAGGCATAGAAACTCCACCAAAAGAACTGTAGCTGACACCATTGGAAGCTCCAACGCTGGAAGGAGGCTGGATGCCTGAGCCTGCTCCTCCTGGGGAGCTCTGTTCTGGCAGACTCGGAGAGTTTTCCCAAGCTTTACGAGCAGACTCCATCTATGGAAACAAAGAACAGTAACTACAGACAGTTCAAATGGGGAGGACATTACCAAAGCTTACAGTTGCTCATCTGTGTCCTAAGAGCTCAAATTCACTGCACTCTAGGCATAGTGGAAAGCTATGCCTAGCTATGCTAGGTCTGAGGTCAGGAGGTTCTACAACAATTTCTAATGGACAAGAATCCTTCACAACTATTCAAACCCCTTGGTATTTGCTGAGCTTCTTGGGTTTGGGGTGGAGGCGATCTTTGTTTTGGTTTATTTGGTTTTGTTGTTGTTCTTGTTTGTGCATTTGGGTGGGTTTTGTTTGTTTTTTTCCCCTCTTTACACCACTAGGCTTCCCAGGATCCCCAAGCAGCCACCTTACCCAGTGCTGAAGTAGGAAAGCTCTGTTGCACTGATTCTACAATTGGCAAGGACTTCCTGCATTCAGGACTTAAAACACCCACCCCTGAACTCACGTTGAATAGCACATATGCATAACTTTTACAGAAGCTAATTAAAGTTTAGCAATACCTAACAGAATACTCTGTGAAAAATCTCCCCAACCTCCCTACTCTGCCCACAGAGACAAGGTATCCACAACCTTCAGGTTCCTTACCTTAAGAGTGAGGTCTGCAGTGGGGAAGGACATGGGGTTCAGGCCGATGCAGCGCTGGAGGTGATGATCCCTTCGCAGGATGGGAATGGACTGTGTTAACCCTGCCTGAGGGGAGAGTCATAAAAGGTGAATATTTGTGAACTCTTAAGGCAAATGTTATGAGCCACCAAGGCTGACAGAGGTTCAGCTGGGCAGCTCCAGTAACAGCACATCAAAGAATTCAGTCCCCAAGTACCACGTTTAACTGGGATCCATTCTGCTCTTGCAATAGAGGAAGCTTTGGTTATGTGCTAAGACACCCCTCTATGCTCAACTATAACAGCTTTCACTTAAACATCAGTTTGATCCAGTAACTTTCATTTGCAGAAGAGTTCTCGTTCCTGCCCCATATTTAGAAACTACCTAAGTTTCAGACAAAACCACTTTCTGAAAAGAAACACCTTTAAGACAAATCTCCAAAATCAAAACCAAACAGCCTACAAGCTTGAAGACATTTCAAAAGCAGCTTTGTGTGTGTCTCACATTGCTGTCTACAGCTGAGCTACCATCTGAGCTTTCAGTGTACTCACTCTTTCATATAGAATAATGAAATACCCAGAAGGCTGGAATGAGCTGGGAAACCTCCAAAAAGGCCTGACCACCATGTCACAGTTCTCTGCCTTGCTGTGGCAGATGAAACCTTCTGAGGAAGCTGGGCAGTCTGAGTCTAAACATGTCACTATCTGCATCCTGGCCATGTCCAGCACTTGCGTGTCTCATGGGAAGAGACTGGTCATCTCAGAGATGGTGTTACACAGCTCACAACGATAATGAGTTCTCACTTCTGTGTTTGTGACACTCATTTTACCAAGGTATCTTGAGATTTTCATTTTGGATTTCAGTGCTGCCTAAGCATGAAATATTAAGTCAGATGCAAATATGCCTGCTCTTTTTGGAAGTATCTGAGGTTTACCTAAGGAGTATCTCCAATGAATCAATGTCAAAAAAAAACCCCAAGAAAAAAAACTTACATTACTGGCCAAGGCATCCTGCAGTTTGGTGACAGGGTTAGCTGCGGTGCCAGAGGCAGAACCAGGTGGCAAGCTGAAGTCAGAGTCCTGAAAAAGCAAAACACATGAAATTTAAATCCAGGTCCATGGGCCACCCCTCTGCTTTTCATGGTTAATGACTCTAGCCTGAATTATGACACTACAAACTAAAGACTGATCTCCAGTAAGCTTTGCTGGAAACAGAAAACAATTCTCAGCACTCAGCAGCAGGCAATCCCCAGAGGCACACAAAAACCTGGCTGTGATTTTGTCCCTCACCTCTCTTACCACCCCATCTCGTCCTTGGGACAGTATTTCCAAGTGGATACTACATGCTTGCCAGGACATCCTGAGTACCTGGATGGTACTCAGGATGTTCATTACTGGTCTGTCTCAGTAATGATATCTAAGGCAAACCTACAGCTGGAAGCTTCCTCTAAATAATCCTTCTGCCTCAAACCACCTTTCATGTCTCAACAAGATCAAATCACCAAGAAGATAAAATTAAATTCAATCCTCACTTTAGGATTTACTCCAAATTCAATGGGTGGCACAGGAAGTACAGAATCCACGTGAATTTCCACCCCATTAACAGGGGGAATATTCCCTTCCAGCCGTTCCGTTCCCTCCGAACCCTTTCTGTTTTTCAGGGAGCGTTCGTTGCCGATTGGTCCAGGCTTGTGTTCCTTGTTCTGTCCTGAGCCTTGATCTGAATCCTTAACAGGAAAGCAGAGAGGCTGAGACACAAAGACCAAATAACCCAACCTCAAGCCTTAAAAATGCTATCAAGAACAACAAAACCCCTTCACAAGGTCTCTCACTCTGCGCTCTGGCTTGGCTGCGAATCCAGATTACCTTTTTATCAGTATGCTTCTGTACTTGCTCCTTCTGGCAGTCAGGCTTTGGGTCCACCAGGCCAGCCCCATTCATCTCCTCTGGTTTGAGGGTGCCATATGGAGAGCTGCGCTGAGAGGAGGTCGCGGAGGATTCCCGAGACTCCGCGCTCAAGTCAATGCCACTATCCCCCTGGCTGCCTTTAAATCCCTGCTATGCAAAGCACGAAATGTGTTAAAGCCCCGGACTCCGACCCAGCGCCACCGAGGAAAAAACATCCCAGAAAACAGCAACACCAAGTCCCTTTTTCAAATCACTGTCCTGGTGTAACTGTAAACGAGTTGGGCCTGACCTGCAGCACACCCCGTGGCTGCTCCTTCAGCTCTACACAGCCCTGAGACATGTGGACTGAGGCACCAACCAGACCATGGCTTCAGAGTAAGGAAATGTGTCCCACAGAACAACTAGGCTGAGATTGCCAAACTCACTTCACATGTGACCCAAACCAAATTTCAACTCTTGGTGTCCAGAGGTGAAGCGTTCAGGAACTCCTCTGCCCTCCCTGCATCAAGGCTACAGCTACATGCTGCTCAGAGGCAGGAGGCACACACAGAACCTATGGGATTCCACCCTCCTCGACCACAGTCTGCACCCAGTGATGAGCATAACCCTGGAATAGCTCTATCACACAGTTACTCCAGATTTATACCCACACACAACACCAAGCAGTGCCTGGCTCTCTAGGTCAAGATTTGAACAGCATCAAGCTCAAATTAAAACTGCAAAGAGTTTAAAATGGCACAAGCAGAGCAGAGAGTCACCAAGCACAGATGGAGCAATGAGAAGCATAAAAGCCACCTGCATTAATACTTCATACACATAATACCTGAAGCATCTTGGGTGCCACTTACCTCGGTGCTAGACTCGGTACCATTAAAGGTATTTACAGGCTTGCTCCAGGAATCACTGCCAGGAGACTGAACAGAAAGTGCTGGAAGAGAATGGAGGGCAGGGTTCAGCTGCTTGAAACACAGCTATGAGCATACTCTGTACACATTACACCATCAACTTTCCATTTCTAGACATGAGAAAGGATATTTTCATCACCTCATAAAGTTAAGTGTTGCCCGGACATCTGAGACAGATGATGCAGCAGAGAACACAGGGTATGAGGAGTGAGAGTAGAGAACAGGGAGGACATTTCTTAGGGAACATAACAGGAGAAAGGCCAGAGAGAAATAAGGGAGGCACTAGCTATTCAGGGCTAGAGATGAGAAAACATAGGAAAGCAAAGTAAGAAAAAGTCTCAAGTAGATCCAGCCAACCAGCTATGAAATGCTGTATAGTAGGATCTTGACATGAAAAAAAGACCCAGAAAGAGATTAGGAGACTGACATGGCCAGCAACAGGAGTAGTATGGCTGAACAGTAGAGCTTAGAACTGAGACTATTCCCCATGTCTGCCAGCTCCCCTCCCACTCCCAGCATCAGACAGGAGAGGGCTGTCTCCTCTGAACCACGGACCCCATCCTTGCTGCACACCCCAGACGACTCCAGCTCTGTAAAACCCTCTGGAACAAACAGCCCCAAGCCTACCTGGGCTGTTGCTCTCCCAGATCTCTGTGCCCAGGCTGTTTCCAGACACTGTCACATCACTCTGCTCCAAGCACAGGCTGTTCTGCTTCTTAGCAAACCGTGGAGGAATGCGTGACTGCAGGACGCGGGCCTTGGCTGGTGCCTGTGACAGGAAAGGCACAGGTGTCAGACTGGGAGGCTCCCCAGTCTAACAGGGCTGGAAAGAGCTGCCTTTTGCAGTGTGAGATTGGCTGTGTTGTTGCCAGAAGAAAGAGTGCAAAGTCCTCCACTGCTCCTGCTGCCCAACATCCCACTAACTACAGACAGGGGCTGGCTTAGAGAACCAAGCTGCTTTGGATGAAGACCTCTCTAGAAACTTAACTCCCAATTAACAGTTCTGCTGCAAGCCAAGAATAGTCAGAAATCAAACTCTTCTTTTCAGACCAATGGCCCTAAATGTGTTTCTGGGGCTCAATACAGGATCTGTACTACTTTGGCACTGTCAACTGTATGTTTTTCTGTTCATACAAACACTTTCTGGGGCCCTGTTTCTCTGACTGTAATCCAAACCATGTAACAGGTCCAACTTTTCTGCCTCCCTTTCCTCACCTGAGCAGCCTGTTCCTTCTTCCTTCGCTCCTCTTCCAGCAAACGACGCTGCTTTTTAGTGAGAACCTCGATGAAGCCTTCCCCTGCCATGGAACCAACTTCATTCTCTTCTGCTGTGCTTGACACCCGATTATCAATGATGGTACCTGAACAAAGCACACAGGGGAAAATACAGTGCACATGTGTGTGCATATAAAGCTTTGTAATTGCAATAATTTAAACAGGGCGCTCCAAAGAGGATTCAGGTCACAATAAGTTCACCTAGCAACATTGCAGCCACGTTTTGAAAACAAAATCATGTAGCCTGCTGACATCTACCAGCCAACTATATCTTGCAGAATTTTGCTGTTTCCTCTGTTTCAAGAGGAGCACGCTTGAGCTGGAGAGTTTGGGAATGGGAGCTGTGTGATAACTCTGGTAATTCTCTTTTCAGAGGTACTCATTTCTTGCCTCCCTGCCATTAGCTCAGCCTCAAATTCTCCACTCTGGATGCTCTCTCAACTTCCTTCACAGAATATAAGTTTCAAGCCTAAAAATACATTGCTATCTTATGGAGAAATATTCTCCCTAAACACAAATTTTCTATAGAAGAAACATTACAAACACTGTCAGATCTGGCTGAAAAGTTTGCATTTAAAATTTAACAACCATTTTATCTTGCATGTTTTTCTATTTAGACACACAACAATTTTCTTGTTTCCATAAATAAATGGAAAAAAGCCCCTAACCTGATATTAAAAATTACACTGGATTTAATCAGTCTGGCTTCAAGTCAGCCATAATATGTTATCCTCTTAAAGAAAAAAAATGAATCAAGACACTCACTTCCATAACTCAGTTCAAACTGTGACAAGGCCTCTCCCTTCTCACTTGTTCTTTGTGCAGTGGATTTGTGCTCCTTCTCTGGCTTTTTACCTGGCCCCTCAGCGCTCTCTGAGTTCACGTGGGAGGCCCTATCCAAGCTATAAACGGAGTGGCTGCTCCCACCACTGGTGTTGCCAAGGCCTCCTCCTTCTTCTGGAGACCTACACAGAAAAAAAAGGAAAGAATTTAGTTTTGTCAATAGAACACAAATAAAAGTGACAAGAAGAAAATGCATGGAGGGTATGTCCACTCCTTCAACATCTGCATGTATCACAGATCAGAAAACAACTTTACCTTTTGCTCTTTATCAGGGTCCCGTTCTGCTGGCTCTCGTATCTGGAAGCTGCTGCCACACCAGTCCTGACGGACTGCTCTGCAAACCCTGCCGGCTCGGCCTTGCGGCTCTGCCTGTCCACCAGTGGCCTCTGGCTTGAGAAGCTCCTCTTTGCCAGCTCCCTCTTCTCTCCCAAGCTCCCAGTGCCAAGGCCACCCTCCAGCTGGCCCTCACTCTCTGGACCTCCATCTCTTCTCTCCCGCCGCTCGCTGAAGTCACTGCTCTCAGACGCTGTCTCCCACTCCTCATTGGCATGGTCTGAGGAGTTCTGGTAGGAAAGCTCAGGAGAGCGTCTGCCCGAGATGCTGCTCTTCTCTGCAGTGCTCAGCTTGGGTCTGCCCGGCCACTGGCTGGGCAAAAGATTAGGGCCTCCCTCCTCGGGGTTCCACTGCCCGACCGATTCCCTCTCCTGCCTCAGGCGCCTGAACCGCGGGGGCTTGTCCTGGCGGGGAGGGCGCCGCCTCCTGAAGGGCCTGTTCTCTATGTTCTCCTGATCTGCTGAGTAATCCTCCTGGAAAAAGTGCCTTTTGTCATCCAGATGACTCTCATCAAAAACCCGGCTGGAGAAGGAATCTGCGTGTTTGTAAGAATCCTGAATGTAGTCCCTGTCAGACTGTTGCCTGCTCCCAAAAGTGTCTGATGGAGACGTGTGGCTGTAGTCCTGCCACCCTCCTCCTCCGCTCCTGCCTTGCCACTGGCTGGGCTCCTTACCCATGAACCCCCTTCGCCCATAGCCAGAGTTGCTCAGTCGTGGTGGCAGTGATCTCCCGAAGGCTCTTGGAGCCCTCATCTTAGGATCCAGGCTGTTGTGATCGTCTGAATAGATTTTGTTGGACCTCCAAGACTCTTTGAAGTCTCCCTTTTTCAAATCACTGTCCTCCCTGTCCAGCACAGAGCCTTCATTGCTGTTCTCTGAGCCCCTCTGCCGGCGACGCTTGGGGAGCTCCTCGTACTCCGACCCCTCACTGTGTGTCTCGCTGGCAATGCGGCGCCTTGGTTTGCCTCTGGGGAAGTCCTCTGGCTGGTTGAACTCCCGGAGCCCTCGGCCCCGGCTGCTCCTCTGGTTGTTGTTGTAGACCCCCCTGGTGCTCACAACTGTGCCTCGGCCTCTGAAAGTGAATTCCCTGAAGCCTCTCCCTCGCCCACGCCCTTGACCTCTCCCACCAAAGGCTTGCTCCTCATCAATGAAGATCCAGTTGTTTCTTTTTGTGGGAGGAAGATCGTTGCTCTCTCTGGATAGTTTGTTCTCCCAGGTTCTTTCTGGCTTCTCTTCTTCTTCCTCCTCCTCTTCTTCCTCTTGGGATTTCTCAGCCTCTCGTGCAAGGCTGGTTTGGGAAGAACCTTTGTCATCCAGCAGGTAACGCGTGGAGTTCAGCAAGGCAGCAGAGTCATCTGACTCATTTTCTACCTTCTGAACAGCTGCCTTCTCCTTCAGTGGGCGTGAGCTGTCCTCTCCCTCCAGTTTAACCTTCTCCATCTCCTTCTCCTTCTCTTCCACCTTGAGGGCTTTCAGGACAGGTTTTTTAATGGGGCCCGACCGCCGTGTCCTCCCCATTTGCTCCTGGTGCTGCCCGCTGCTGTTGCGGCTCTCAGGAGCCCACTCTGCTGTCTCTTCAGCAACCTGCTTGGTATTGGCTCCTTCTTTCTTCCATGGGTCAGCACTGAACGACTGCTCCTCCCGGGGTACTTCTTCAGCAACTTCTGCTGCTGTCTCTGCAGGTTTCTGATGGTGGCTGATATCCCAACCATTATATTCGGGCTTCTTCTCTGCTTGGATAAAATCAGGCTCAAGGGGTGAACACCTCAGGTTTGCATGGCGGCTGCCAGCAGGACAGGCTTCCTGCACACTCTCCTGATGCTGGAACAAGAGATCCTGGCCTATCCTCTGAGAAGACAGGCAGCTGTCAAAGTCTGCTTGGGCCTTCTTGTCAAAAGCATTCAAATATTCCTCCCCTCTCTCCTCAAAGAGATCTCGCTGCGTGCTCAGACTCTCTGGCCTTCCAGAAGCAGAGTAACTTTCATTCCTGAGAATAAAACAAACAACAAACAAAGGAAAGTTAGGTAATGCAGAGCACAGCACATCTCCAAGGGCCAAGGCTGCATACAAGAGTTGAAAAGAAATAAACTGTGGTTTATGCTAAATCATGAGGCAATGAACCTATAAATACCAAAATGCTGGGCAGAGCTGCTGTGGCCCCAGGCTGTACTGCCTGGTTTGTTCAATCAAAGCGTTATAAAGAAAATAGTTCCTATGATGGGCTGCAAACTTAAGAAATGAAGTGAGATTTAACCTCCAATGATGTGGAGGTCTGAAAACAAAAAACTGATTTTAGAATGTCCAAAAAAAGGAGACAAACTAGCAAGCATCACAATTTTTGGCTCATTGTTTTTTATACCTTCCCATGTAAGTGACAAGCCCCCTCTCCCTCCAAACAGGCTCCAAGCTGGTCAAGATGGAAAATTTCTGAATAGCTCAGTCTGTAAACACCTCCACAGCTAAAACACTCAGGAGTGTAAGGGATCAGATCTGTACCTGGGCCTGTTCACAGACATCTTTCAGGCCAGCTCTACACCTGTTTTTTAGTAGATGGCTTACAGCAGCACCCCCCATCCCAGCATGGGTGAGGACAGGAACTCTGCACTCACCTGGCATGCAGCCCCTCCATGCTCATGTTGTCAGCCTGTTTTTGATGTGACAGGGAGTATCCTTTGCTCTGCAGGGATGTGTAGCTGTCCTGGCCCCACACTGGCACAGGATCCAAGGGAGCAGTTTTCCTCTCTGCCTGTCCTGCCTGACAGTTCTGATCATCAGACCGACAGCTGCTCCCACCGATGGAGTCCTGCTGAATCATGGGCTTCATAATTCCTGCTCACAACAGAGTTCATGTCATTAGCACTAGGATTTCACAGGCAGGAAGAATTTAACAATCTCCTAGCTTGACTCCCCTTCCTTCTCAGGCAGCAGGTGACTGCAGCCATGGAAACCTCCCTTGTAAAGGGGAGCCTGTGCTTGGAAAATGCACAGCTGGGAAATGCACCTGGAGTGATACCGAAGATGATGACACAGCTCCCAGAGCCCAGACCACTACACAGCATCACTGGCTTGAGATCAAGCAATCCACAAACTCCAGGGAATGATTTATACAGTCTGATGTTTACATTCACACCTCTGAAGATTAGTAACAAGATAGGAAGGTGCAAAGTGCACAGGTTCAGGAACTACAGAGTTTCTCCATCACACTTCCTAAAGGAGGTCTATTAAGATTCCACATGATTACAGTAACTCCAGAACTCCTTCTCAAACAGGCAAGATCAGTGGATCTGCTACTCTTTCCTCCAATGGGCAAGATCAGTCACACCCAATAAGGTCACAAAGCAGTCAGGGAAGGTCTCCCACTGCAGTGCAGAGAATGGACAGACACACCCACATGCCCTCCCTCCCAGTCTCCCACCACTTCCCACTGCAACCAGCTTTTTCATCCCCAGAGAAGGGATGCCAACCCGAATGCAAAGTCTAGACAGAGGTTAAGACACACAGCAAATTTCCAGACAGGAACCAACTCAAGAGCCAAGATAAACACAGACACCACCTCACCTGAAGGGTGAAGGGCTGAAGGGTAGAAATCCACGGGGGTGCGACTCTGGGCCATGCGAGGGTCCATGTAGGAGGGCATCATCATCCAGCGGGGATCGAAGCCGAGCATCTGCGGGTGCGGCGGGTAGAACGTCCGCTGGGGATGGGAGTGCGACGGGGGAGGATACACCTGCTGCTGCCAGTGCTGCATCTTGTACAGCTGCTCCTGCAGGGAAAAGCATGGGCCATTGGACATGGCTGCGGTGCCAGGAATCACACTGACGTGCTGGTCGGCCAAAGGAAAACACGTGCCATCCGTCAAAAGCTCAATCCCGAACTGGATGGGAGGGTGGAGCAGAGAGGGGTAATTCACCACCAGCTAGGAATGTGGCAGCTGTTATTCTGTAGATACCAGAGGAGTCAGACTATCACACCACTGTGGGCCAAGCTATGTGGCCAAACACAAGGGATCAGCTTGAAAACCACAATTTGCATCTTCTCTACATTCCTATGAATACAGGACAGCTTCCAGTCAAACGCCACTTCATAACAGGAACCAAATACTTCAGAAGATGTTGCATCTCTAATTTATTAGATGCAGGAAATGCATCTCTAATTTATTTAGTGTGTATATACATCAATTCCACCCCTGTTAGCTTAACAGATTAGATAAAAACAACCTAAACCACATTAAGAGAGCTATTAATATTTTACAGGGTTTCCCGGGCATCCTTCAGAGACAGGCTGGCACTTGCAGGTTGTTTCCCCATCTCCCACATGGCCAGTCCACCTTCCCTTAGCTGAGGACTGTCATGATGTTAATTTGATTTGACATTTAACTTTTGCTGAAGGTCCAAAAAGAATATATATTTGAAGGGAGTTTTGTGTACTGAGGAAAGCTTCCAAACGCTAAACAGCTCCAATTAACGTGAAATGCATCTACTTACTTGTCAAACGTGCCACCATATTTTTTTGCTAAGCTTACAACAGTGTCAGACACCTTAACTGTTTATTAAAAAAAGCCAATCCCCAACTGCAGAGCAAGACACACCTTTAAATCTGAATCTGACATAATTACAGCAAGAAAGGCTCTGATAAATGCAGATTATACTATTATTATATTATCTAGTCCTCTGGAGAAATATTTCCTTCACAAGACCAACACTTTTCTATTTTACTCTTTTCATGGAGCTACCAAAGCAGCAATACGAGCCAGCCAAAACATGCACTGCCTCATACATACTAACATCACAGAGGATAAGAGAAAATAAAATAAAACTTCATGTTCTTCCACTAGCGATGACCTGTGGTATTATCAGCACGACAACAAAGACATCCAATTCTTTTTAGTTTAAGAGCATCTCTTTTCAAGAGTAACATTAAGGAGCATTTGCTGCTGTACATCTGAATCATGAAAATGTCAACTGCCGAGCAACGAGCACAGGGAACATCCATAAAAGAGCAATTACTGAGCAAAAGCCAATTGTGAGCTCTTCGCTATGATCTGCAGCAGTGTTGATTATATCCCGTTTCAAGTGGTTATTTTATGAAGAATGGCAATTAACTTTGCATTATCTGAAGCCTGAATACTCTGTCCCTTGGTTTGGCTCTGCTGCCCTACAGAGGCTCACAGCAGAGCTGCACAGCACGTATGGCACATACAGCACTGAAAGGTCAGGCAAGAGCCAAGATGCACAAAGCATGCTGTTCAGCTGATATCTCAGTGCCCCAGAAGAGTTTTCAATGCAACAAAAATGAAACATTTAAGACCAAACATTTTTATGGTGCAAAGAAAACAATGATCTGAAAGAGCCTCACAGAACAAAACTGAGTAGATATTTGATGAGAGCAGAGCAAAGGACTGGCCCTCTGCAAAAGCAGGAGGTGCAGTGAGAAGTGTGTCACTCCAGAACTCCCAGTCCAGAAGCAGTCCAGCAACTTTCCAACCTAAGCACAGTTTGCCCCTGGCAAGCAAATGGCTGCCCATACCTACAACAGTAAGGACAGCAAGTGCTGAGTGAAATGGAAGCAGCTGAACCCCAAGGGTTTTCCCTTCCCTCATCCTGTGTATGCAGGCACTGCAACAGCGCTGAAGAACAGCAGCTCATCTTGTGCCAGAGTAAGAAGAGATATTCATCAGGTTCAAGGCTAGCCCAAGGAACAGAAGCTTCCCTGGGCCTACACAAGCACCAAGACAGCCACTGATGCCCTCATGGTTTTGGATGTGGGAACATCTCCAGCTTCTCCTGCTCATGCACATTTGCAAACTAGAGCTCTGCCACAAACCACACAGTCCTAAGACTTCCCATTGTCAGGAGATGCCCAGACAACCGGGCAAGACAAGTCAATGTTTCTGACAGCACTGGGTTTTCCTCACAGCAAGTGACAAACCTGGTCAAGCCCTACCCACAACAGCTCCAGCATCACAGGATGCAAGGAAAACTCATTTAGCCCATAAAGAGCCTTTTTACCCAATCAGACAGGGTATTTCCATGATCAGAACTACTGAAAAAGACCAGGGTAAAATCCCATTTATCTCCCCCCAGCCCAAAGACTGATGGTGTTGAGAACTGAGCAAAAACAACGGTTTAGCAGGGGTCCAGAAAATGGGTTGTGAGCCATTCACCTGCTGCTGTTGCTGCTGCCTCTGGAATCGTGGGGGAAGAGACTTCTGGTACTTGCTGAATTCTTGTGCTGGCGAGGGAGCTTCTCTGAGCTCCTCCTCACTGCTGCTTTGGGCTGCTGCTGCTGGAGCAGGACTCTCCTCTTCCAGATAGCCAACAGAGGCATCCTGCGTGTGAAACTCAGGGGTTGCTGCAGAGAAGAAAACAAGCCCTCAAGAGCCTGCTCATGACAGAGCTGGGAGTGAACCACCACACAGCATTCACAGCAGGTGTGGGCATGTCCTGACTGCAATACATGGCTGAACCTTACTACAGTCATACACAGCACATCCTTTACTTTGACAGCCCTACAGAGGGTTTTGTCCATCTTATTTTAATGATAAATTCTGAGATCTTCCTTTGCTATCAGCCTTCTCCTTAAGAACTGGGGAAAAGTCCTTTTCCCCTGTTAGTCCTTATACCAGCACTTACTGTTTTTCTGACCTATGGCTATGAGCACTTAATATGGTCATCCAGTCACGAGAAGCCCACGAGGCCCATTCCAACAAGGCCTCTGCTAGCACAGCTCACTTAAGCACAGATAAAGGCAACTAAAGAAGTTTGTATTTATTAGCTTTTTAAATTTAATCTACCTTTGTCAACAACGCAAAATATACTGCAGAACACAAGCAGCAGCTGATCTCTCAAGGGCAGCTGAAGGACCCTCTGAACACTCCCTCCCAGGAACTCCCCTACTCTGGCTAAGAGATCAGAACAATGGCAAAAAAAAGCAATTTTTACAGGGTGAGGCAGGCAGCATTTCTGTACCTTTACGGAAAGCATGGCCATTCTCTTGTGCAGTGTTTTTCTCTGTGCTGGGAGGTCGCACATCTTCATTCTCTGTGTGTTTCTGTGTCTCCCCACTCTTCTGAGCCAGTTTGCATTTCTGATCAAGTTGCTTGAGCTTTGCAGCACAGGCTGCCAGGCGCTCCTCCCTGGCTCGTCGCTCCTCCTCCTCCCGTCGCCTCCTGGCCCTCTCGACAGCCTCAGAGATCTCAGAGTGCACAAACTTCTGTCTCACAGGCACCTTTTCTTCTTTATCCTCAAGGGACTGCTGTCTGAGAACACTTCCCAGTGCAGGCTTCTGCCAGAGAGAAAGCATTCCTCCATAAGCATGACCCAACCAGCTCCTCTATCTTGAGATCTGCATGCCATGCTGACAATATCCCCTCCTGACTCTCTCCCCTCTATCCTCAACAAATTCCCCTGTTACTGGGAAGAGTTACTGCTATTTGGTTCAGTAACTCCATTTTCTCACTGACAACCCCACTGTTCTGGACCAGCTCCAATTTCTTTTCCCTAGTGGAAGTGCTATGCAGATATATTTCTCTCCAGGTGGATATAAACTAAGAATAGAGATATTCATCAACATCCCATTTCCAATAAAATGTCAAATTGGCCTCTTAAGGACAGTGACAGGCTTCCAGCTCATCCAGATGAGTTCAACCTACCTGGTATTCTGAGGCAGAGCTCCAGCCATTCAGCTTTCTCGGAGGCTGCTGTGAATCCTGTGTTTTCCGGACTGGCCGGGACAAGCCAGCTGAATCATTCCAATTCTTTCCTTCCTCCAAGGTGTGCTTGACATCTGCACTGTCTGCAGAGCTCAGGGACAACTGCCTCTGCCTTCTGGGATCCCAGCTGTTCCTGTCACATAAACAGCTTTATTATTGCATTTGCTACTTGCCTCAAAAAGCACTTGCAGCCTGATCAAGTGGCAAAGGCAACTGATTAATAAAAAGGAAAGATCACAAAAAGCCACCAGAACAAGTCATGTGCTTCTCTTAAAGGTGCATAAAGATCAACTCCACTATTGTGCAGCAGGATAAAGGTGAGAAAAGGAGGAAAAAAGCCTGGCAAACAGTCAGTCAGCTGCTAGACCTACATATATCCTTGAAGACCACTCAAACACTGCCCAGTAAAATCAACAAAATCACAGCAACAAATCAGAGGGATCAAGACTCCACATTTAGAACACGTTTTTAAAGATCCTAGTGATGTTCACTTTTACTGAAACAACTGTACGTGCAAATAGAGTGACATCTTACCACTTCTGTCGTCCATCTTTAAGAGTTTCTTCCTCTTCTTCATCTTCACTAAACTTTAATTTCTCAGAGTAATCCACTTCATCATGAATGCCTACAAAAGCATCAAGGGAGAATGGATTTATGAGAGGGAAGAAGCAGGTCCCTTGTCCTGATAAAGCCTATGCTCCCCTTTAACACTAAATTACAGGGGACACAGGCTTGGGCATGAACTACTCACAAAACCAAATGTCCAGCACTGGTCCTAGAAATCACAGAACAGCTTGGGTTGGAAGGGATCTACCAACCCCCCCTCAATGAGCAGGGACAACTTCAACTAGATCAGGCAAGAAACGATGTGAGCAGTGTGGACACACACTGCTGAACAGCTGGGCTGGTCCCAGAGGAGGAGCAGCCAACAGCCTGGGAGTGGGGGCTGCAAATGAGGAGACAGTCACCAAAGCCAGACTGTCAGTTGGATACTGAATGACATGGCTAAAAAGGCAGACTAACTCTCCTTCTCAGCACCCACAGTGCTATCCCTCCTGCTGTGGTGTTTTCAGATTTTAGGAGTCTTCAGATCCAGTTCCTTGAGCACAATACGATGGAAGGATCAGAAGGATCCATTGTGTCATCATTTACACCAACAGGAATTTCACAACTACACAAAGCTCGAGCATGAAGGCACTTTACCTGCCCATCCATCATCTGCATCATTGTCCAGCTCATCCAGCCCCTTCAGGTTCTCTGCATTGATGATGGTGGGCCGAGGCACTCGCTCCATCTGCTGCCGAACTGGGCGTGTTGGGCGAGACAGGCTGAGCCTATTCTCTTTTCTGTGGGAAAAAACAGAACTGGTCAGAAACAGCAAAAAGAAAATCAAAGCATGCAGAGCTGAGTTTGTAACACTGAATCAATCCTTTTTTACTATGCATTTATATGCAACGCATCAGAGTTTCTCTCCCTGTCCAGCAGTTTCTTCCCCTTGTCTACCTGTACCCACTTCCTAGAACTTGCAGATCAGAGCTGCAACCCCTCCAGTCCAGGATCACACACCAATTCCCAATGTCCACCTGCTCTTTACACACACAATGCTCACAGCCTCGCAACATTTCAGCTGCTGTTGCAGCTGGAGAAAAGCACCGGTGCTTTGGGTAAAAAGCACGTTTCCCCCTCGGTGCCTGCAGCTTCACACATGCAACTGCATCCTTGGCCCAAATTCTTGCCTAGTTTAAGGTTCATGTCACACCCTGAACCTGCCTCTCACGTGGGAAGTGATGGCAGCCTTACCCATCCTGGTCATTCATCTGGAATTGTCTGAAAGGTACCCGGGGCTCCAGCCGAACCTGAGGAACGGGGAAGGACCCTCGGTCTGGTGCTGCAGGGGTCTCAGCTGGCTGCTGTGGACACATCTGGAACGAGACAAAGCACAGCAGCCTGGTTGTTCTCCTTGCCACAGGAAGGTTTACCCAGATCAGGTTACAACACGTGCAGGGTAGCTCCACCCGCACAAAGGGGAAACAAACACTTCACATCTGGCTGCCCAAAAGGCCACAGTGCTCAAGGTTCCCTCTGCAGCTCCAGAGGGAAAGGGACAACTTCTCTTTGGGCTGAGAAGGGCTGTGCTACACAAGCTAAAAACATGTCAAGAGAAGGATCCCTGAGCAAGCCCTGGCAGCCAACTGGGAGTCCAGAAAACACATCTCAGCTGACTTCAACCCTTCTGTTGGAAAAACCCAGCTCTACAGAGATGGGCAACAGAGAGGCGTTTTGAAAGATTTTATTCCATTATCAGTCTCGTAAATGGGTGAGATACAGAAGATGTCACATGCAATGCAATTCTTCCAGAAGCCAACCTATATAATTGTAACAGTTATATGTTTTTCAGCCTATTAGCTTTTGCCACACAATGCTGCTAATACTTGTAACACTAATCACCACTGTTTTTACCCCACCTGGTCTTACTACAAGGCATCTTTCACAGTTCTGACTCTCCAAAATATCTGGTTTGCAAGGCCATCTTTTGAATCTTGTTTCCAGTTCAATTTCCCAATAATATCTAATAATGTCTCGTCTAATTTTTCAATAATGTCTTCTCTATTCCACGGCCTTTCTAAATCAGCACACCTTCTTCAGAGTTTACACAGACACGCACAATACCACGTGAGCTTTCAGTCAGGCGTTGAGAATCCTCTACAAATTCATTCCTCACACCCTCCCCATCTTAAGAACGACGGGCACCACGAAGGTGTGGAGGAAGGGTGACTTACAAAAGCAGGTAGCATGTCATGGTAGGTGGGTGGCTGGTAGACGTTTCCCATGAACTGCGAGGCCCCTTTGCGCAGGGGCTGAGCTGGGCGGAGTGACGGCTCCTTGGCGTCGCTGGCCGAGGACGGGGCCCCGTCTCCAGTGCTGGAGCTCTTGCTGCCCAGCTCAGCAGGGGAGGCGGTCAGAGATGTGGCAGAGGTGACGTTCCTCCCACCGCCCTCCCTCCAACTGGTGACATCTGGAAAGGAGGTCGTAATTCTGTTAGTATTTGTAAATGCAGGCAGCAACTCTGCCAGAAAGTCTCGGAACCTCAAGTACTCTGGTCAAGCACTAATTACCCCATGGTTGTAGAAAAATATCAAGGACCAAGAGAAATTTCCAACTGTGTTTATTTTCTTAAGAGAGGAGCAGCATCAGCTGCTACTAAGTAATTGCTGCACCAGTGGTGTCCTTATTTGCCAATAAACCTGAACACCTACCAGAGTGCTCCCCATCTCCACCGTCCTTACCCTGCAGAATTAAGGCCAATTAGGTGCAAAAACACTCAAAGAGAAGCCACATTACACCACACACTAATTTCACTGTGGTTCCCCCAGCTCAGGAAGGGGCCTGCTTTGCAACATCACACAGCAATTTTTATTAAACGCTGTAGTAGATGACAGTCCATACTTGGATGTCTGGACCATGTGCCAATCTGTGATCATCTGCTAAGCAGCCTGACACGTGTCAGCTCATAAAAAGATAAAAGGAAATGTAAGGATGGAGTTCTTGGTACTACTGTGAACTGGCACCCCCTGCCCCAAACAGAGTCAATGGGGCTACTGAGCTGGGGTGAAGCAGAAAGACAAAATCCTTCACTCACTCTGGGGGCGGAGGCTTGGTCCTGGCCCATACGACGGATCTAAGGCGCCCTTTTCTTTGCCAACCTTGTCCTGCTCGCCGGCTGCTTTCAGCGTCGGAAATTCCTCGGGAGAGAAGGATAACAGTCGGCTTGAGGCCCTTGAACCTGTCAGACAAATAAGTGTGGGACTCAGAGAAGATCCTTCCACTGTTTCAACTCCTTTATGAGATCAGCCTGGAAATGTGTTTCATGGGAATCTGGGCCTCTGGCATATTTAAACCCGAATTACTATCGTACCAGCACCTCACTTCACATCCCAAACACTCTCAGACACTGTCACCAACACGACAACACATGTCCTCACCCAGCACTCCCACACTCGGGATCTTCATTTAAATTCTCACATTCAACTAAGTCAGGGAACTTTCTCAGCTTCCAATTATTTTTGTGAAGTACAGAATTCAGACAGAGGCAGATATAAATTCTGCAAGATCGTTCATAAATGACACCCTGCTATCAAGTATTTGACATTTCTATTCAGACTCTTTTTGCTCAGACCTCACTCTGCCAGTGAAGCCTATTGTTAAAGTTTCTGTCAATGTATCAGTGAAATACCACAGCTAAGGACAGGTGTTCTATGCTCTCCTCCCTGCTGCAGCATTTTCAAGATGCAGATCAGTGGCCAGATCAGGCCAGGTTCATTTCTAGTCACTGGCAAATTGTCTTGCTGAGTCACCAGTCACCCCAGAACAACAGTTCTCTGTCAATTCTAAAGATCTGCCGGTGACTGGAACACGAAACACAGCCATTCTCCTAAATCTGTTGGCAAGATAACACTGAATAAAAGGAAATTACAAGCCTTACTGTACTATTACACTTTAAAAGAATTGCTTTTTTTGAGAACTATTTCTTAAGTGTTACTTGGCTAAAGCTCTCTTAAAAAGGGCATTACAGAATTATATTAAAATATAATCAGCAATGAGTACTGATGAAACACCTTCAATTTTAGACAGATGAAAATGCTTGAGAAGGACATTGCCTAAATATACTGCAAAGTAGCTAAGACTTGCTGAAGAGTTCTGATTTTTACTGAACTAGAATGGCACAGGTAAGTGTCTTTCAGGGGAGACATCTACCCCCAGGTAAGGCTGCACCATGTAAGGACTATTTATGTGCAGCCATTAACAATTTGTACTATAACCCTAAGCAGCATCCCACTGAAAAGAAGTTTGGTGCCCCTTTTTCTTCTCCAAATGTTCTTTATACGAAAACAGAGCCATGGAGAAGTCCATAATTAATTAATTTATTAGACTACAATTCACGATACACCCTCCAAGAGATTTTACAGCTCTCAGACTTAAAAAGAACAAAAAGCAAGAGAACGTCCTCTTTGTCTGTAATACCTGAATTAGCTTAAAATGAAAAGCAATTGTTCATTTCCACTAGAGAGGAGTTGCAAGGATAGGATGGCCTAAGAAATCCTTTCAGACATTTCTGATGTTTCTGTGATTCAATTACCTTCTAATTAAACTGCTCTTAGACACATAGGCAACTTTTTCTTGCGTTGAGAGCTCTATATTATTAAGTGTGACCTAGAAGGATTTTTCAAAAAATCCTTTACGAATATTGTTAGATGATCAGATCTCAAAATGACTGTACAGGAGGTCTACACAGCAAGACTCAAGTAAGTACCAATTAATCAAACAAGACAGTCTTTGCACTGGCCACCATCCTCAGGCAAGTACAAGTTTCTGCTTTAATATTCAGCCTGTGAGAAACACCCTCTCATTAAGGGACTCGTTTAATTTAGGGTAAATTTGTCCCCTCTCTTTCTGCAATCAGCAGCTGTCTCAATTCTTTCAAATCTCTCTGCAATTTCACTTGACAAATGAATGGATCCAGGTCTGTTCACATTAAAACAGTGGAACTGAGCTGTTATTCTCACTATGGTTTTAATGGCACTACTCAGAGCAGCTGGAAACCACCTCCTGTGTGGAAATGGATGCATCTGAAGACAACTCAACTCCCAATTCATGTTAACACTGCTTCAGGATTCTCAGTCAAGCAGAAGCCATTAGCAGCACAGTTACTGAGGGAGACTTAATAGCAAGGTCTCAGCCAATGTGTAGGCGAGTGCACCCTGCAGCAGCTCCACTGCCACTTCCACCCACTGCAATTCCCTTGGATCACAGACACTGTGCAAGAACATTCCAGCCTCACTTCTGACTACCCAGTTAGGTGAGGATCCCCTTGCTACTGCCCATGGAGATGCCTACATTTCCCCTCTGCAATGTCCCTTCTCCTTTCTCCTCTTCTAAACCAATCCCTCCCCTATTTCACAGTGTTTACTGCAGCTTTGTTACACACTGCTCTGGGTTGACTGAAGATGCTCATGATGAGGGCAAATGTTTCCTTTCTCCTTCAGAATCTTCCCCTCACAGAACTCCCTGCTGCATCCCAAGAGCATGATTTGCTCTGGTTCAATGTGGTCATGAGACACATTCTGTTCAAGCCATGTCTTGTGCTGGCAGCCCTGAACTGATTGAGCTGCATCATTCCAGCCAACACACCACAGACTGGAAACAGGACTCAGAAAGTCTACACCAGGCTGACAGGGAGGCCAGGAAGAAATGGAGTCCACCCCATCTCATGCCTGTCTGGGAAAAGCAGGCACATACCAGTTCTGCTTATCATACTCACCACCTTCTTGTCCTGCTGGCTTTCCATTCAGCTGTGCCCATGACTTTGGTCCACCTGGCACTGAATTTGTACTCTGAAAACAAAACAAAGCAAAAAGAAAACCCAACACGGATCAGTTAAGGTTCATGACTGTTTCTCATTTCCTGGCTGGCACCTGCTATGGTTTAGGCCTCCAGATCACCCAGATACCACAAGTCTCCACAGCTTCAAGCTGGGCTACAGTCAGCTGCTCCACACTCCGGTGTACTACAATGCTACAGTAAAAATCCTCTGCTCTAATGTCTCCTCTGCCCATTTTCACCAATTATTTCCTCAACTTGTACTCTCATCAAGTTTTCCTTTTGTTCCTGCTGCATTTTCCCAAATGATCTCCTTAATCTTCCAGATTTGTTCCATGCTAGACCTCAGCTTGAAGGCTACCCCACTTTCCCATGCATTAACCACCCTTCTCCTCTTCAAAACATACCCCCTGTCCTGATTTCCCTGAGCCTCAAGGGCTGGGAATTTTTTTTAAACCAGAAATGTGAAATCTGCAACACACAGGGGGCCAAGTTCTTGCACTCTGGGATAAAGTCTTATTCACCAGTAGCTTTTTCAGGTCCTAACACTGGCTAATTCTCCCACATGACCAGATCTCTTCCCATCAAATCTCGTCAAGCTGGGAGCAAGAGCTGGATCTGTTGTCACCAAGCAGTGTTTGAATTACAGACAAAGTAGAATAGTTTAGAAGTGCTAACCAGTCATCCCACATTCCAGCCCTTTTTTCCTAGACTGCAACTAGACTTACTGCACACATTTGAGAAATATAATTCTGTGTATGTCACTTCTGTAACTGCAGCACAACACTCCTGGTGCACAGCAGCTTGGACTCAAGAGAGTCACTTCCACAATAACTCATTATACAGGAGCTTTTTCTTAAGTGCAAGGCAACCCAGGCAATTAAAGCCCTCAAGCTGCCTGGGGACAGGGGAAGCAGGGTGGCAGTCAGAGACTGCTGGCACCTACCTCCTGACTGATTGACTGTGTCGGCTTCTGTAAATTGGAGACAGATTTCTGCAAACCCTGCTGCGGCAGCGACTCCTGCAGCTGTGCAGCCGTCACACTGGAACTGAGCAGAGACAGCAGAGGTGAGACCAAAGGGGAAGGAAGGCAGGAAAACAATTCCTGGCAATAGGGCAGTTGCTAAAAGATCAAGGCACAACATTGGCTCCACGTTGGTACAGACAAAAGAGAACTGATCCCTGTACGGTCTGTCACCAAGCACAGCAGTGCACAACCACTGCTGCCTGCCTGACAAAACTTACCAAGATTCACTCTACCCACCTCTTTTGGTCTGGCTGATCCTGCTTGTTTGCCCATCCTGTACCGTCCTTGGGTACTATAATGATGTTGGGGTCGTTTCCTTTGTTCTCAGACTTCAAGCTAGGCAAATTTGCAGGAGGTGGCATGCGCCGGGCAGCAGCAACTTTCCCAAGACTCTGTAAGCCATGTCTAGGAATAACTGGTGAGAAAGGAACAGCAACAGGTCAGAGGGCTGTATCCTGCTAGATAAGTAACCTTAATTAGGAAGCTGTGGCTGGGTGCAGCCCCAACAGAAGTGCTGCTGCTGTGTCAACACCCAGGTTGTTTCCCACAGGACCGCAGATGCAGCCGTCTGTTGTAGCAGCTGGCAAACAGCTCCTACAGTGGGAGGGAAGAAAAGCATTCTCCCTAACAAAGTGCTCACAGAGTCTTTTAGGATGATTTGCACAGGTAGGTCTTTCATTTCACCAAGGAGAAGCAGCACCACCTTTTTACAGCTTGGGAAAATGGTCACCCAAGCCCACCTCTTAGCACACAAACAGGGGACCTAACCCGCGAATCCTGAGGTCTAATTTTCCAGCTCTATCCACCAGACCACATTTATTAAGAAAGTATTTAAAGTTTTTATTTTCTATTCTCACACCAAACCTAGAGCCAGTCTAGGCAAGCTCTTTTATTTTTTTAACCCATTATCTACTTTGGTCATATTTCTACTGCAAAACCAACTCAGGTTCTTTCCCAGTGGCCTTCAGTCCTTGACTCTCACCTCACACAAAGTCTGACCAGCTTAAGGCACTTCAGGTCAGCTCAGGTGCCCGGCCCTGGCACAGCCTAAGGCCCTGGTAGGCTTTCCACTCAAGTTTGCTCCCTGCCCACTCTGCAGCAATGACACAGGCTAAAAGAAAGGGCCAAGAGCCCCCAGCTGGCCTGTGTAATTCCTTTATGTCTCCACAATAACAGCAGCACAAGGAGCCATGGACCTTTTAGATAATGAAACACAGGCTTTGACACCTGCACCAACACTGCAACCCAGCTGAGTCCCACGGGGCCAACAACCTGAATGAACTCTGCAGCAATACTGCCTGAAAACATAAAAGGAGCTTTCTGGAGGTGTTCCTTACCTGTAGTTCTGATAGCTTCTATTGACTTTCCTTTATACTTATCAAACAGGCTGAGAGTCGAGTACTTGCTTTTCCCATCCTTTCCCTTGGTTATTTGCCCCAAACGATCGGACATTGCGATGAAATGTCATCTAGTAAGGAAATTTCTCTGCGCCGCTCCCGATCTGCCTTTTAATGGAAGAGAACCAGGAAAACCCCATCAAACAGATTGTTCAGCCATGGACAAGCAAGACATAAAACACACACAACAGCAAGAACTGAACATACTCAGTGAGCACACACACCAAGTTACAAGTTTTAACTCCCTCCTCTTTAGTCACAAAAAGCTTTTGGGTTTTAAGAATCACAAAATGAATGAGAAGAACTGCACGAACACGCTTCTCATGGCATCTTTTTTTCTGCCACTCCAGTGCTGAAAGAAGTGAGATTCTTTAAGTATGAGAACACAAGAGGAGGGAGGTCAACAAGTCCTTCCTTTAAAAGAGTAAAGCTGACAATGAACAGCTAAACACAAGGATTCCTAAACACAAATGCCAGAAAAGCACTGTATCATTGTATCTTATACCACACTGGAATTTATCATTATATTTCTCCTGAAGCACTGGGTTTGTGGTGTTTAGATTATGGTTCCACACTGGCCACAGTTATACCAGCAATTAATGCTTTGACAGCATCACTGGAAGGCAAAAGAACTATTTCTCCAAATCCCTTTTTCCCCATCAGCTGGCCATGAAAGAGAGCTAAGGAGTCAGAAAAAAAACCTGCTCAACTATACCAGATTTAGATTCTTGAGCCTGTCAGTTCAGCTGTTCTACTATGAATTCTCCAAACACATTACCAAAAAATTACATCCCTCTGTTGCTGGCATCTTGAACATAACTTTTATCTTGATATATACTTTCAGTAACGGATGTGGTTTGTTAATTTTGCAATCTGATCTTTGCTGGCACAGCATACTGTGAGCAGCACCCATCATGCAGGCAGTCTCCTTGCTTTGACTTTTTGGCTCCTGGAGCCTGGGATAAAGTGGAAACATGTAATGCTCACACTGTACATCAACTTCTATGTCAGAAAAAACACTCTGCTTACTTTCAATGGACCTATCTTTCATTTTTTTAAAGTATCATTCTGTTCTAAGTTTTCTCAAATCTAGGAGCTTCTTCTAACCTTTTCACACATAATGTAGATTTCCAGATTTCTTGTTGTAAAGCCTCTACTCCAAGCCCAAAACTGCTGGCAGTTTCATTTTACCATCTGCTAGGTCCCGTTCTAGGGTTTCAACTCTGTGTTGGGAGTAACAAAACACTATATAGATGTGTGTGTGTATATATATATACATACATACACATCTCAGATCTTCCCACACCTCACACTTTCTTTAACTCACCCAGCTGAAAGCCTTTTTCCAACAGAGACAGAAATCACTCTTTCTGAAAGAAACTGTATCTGACCAAAGGTTACAATTCCCATAGCAATTCCTTATCAAACACAATTTGCAGGTAAGGGGATTAGTCCATCACACATTTTGTACAAATTAAAGCACAGGCTGTGAACACGCTGGATAGAGCCAGACTGGGAATGCAGTGCCAACTGCAACTGGCCCAGTAAAGCCCATCTAAAGGCTGCTGCTGGGGGCAGGTGTCTGACCAATAAGCCTGGCACTACACAGCATCTGCTCTTGCACTGCAGGATTTAAACCAGGTCTGTCAGGAGCAAGAAGCCATGGACTCTGTGCTAGGTGGTCAGGGAGAGAGAAAGAAAAGTGTTTTCTGTCACTTAACAACAGCACCCATGGGCTAATCAGGAAAAACACCAGGCTCCCCAAGAAGCCCCTCACAGCATTCTGCTGGACAAACACGGGGCTGCAACATGAAGGCTTTGTGGAGGCGACAGGGCTGGCTGGCAGTCTTGAGGCACCTCTTCCTGCAGAGTAGCAAACAGATCTTTGGCTCCAGTCTGGTTCATCTTTGCTCAGATGGCCACCATGTGCCAAAGAAAACAACAGCTCCTCCCTCACTTACCCATTTGCACTGTGTTTTATAACAGACATAAAAGACAGAGGGAGAAAACACACTGATTAGCATAAACTTGGCAGGAAAGCACAAGTTGGACTGAGAACAATGAGCTTTTTGAAGGGGCAGAGTTGTGGGGAGCAGAACAAAGAGCAGAGGGTGCTGTGCTGGCAAGAGCACAGCCACCTGTTTTTGCAGGTATATTGAGCCTTGCAGAAGGCCCTGGCTCAAGGCCAATCCACACCATGTCAACCCTGTACCAACCTCACAATAAAAGCAGGAAAATCTACTTTGAAGTTTAGAAAGCCCAAACTAGACAAAATTAAAAATAATCCAACAACAACACATCACCTCGCCATACCAGGTTCAGGAGTTATCTGGTTAACAGAAAAGCCCTGATTTCTTAAAAGTCAGTGTGCAAACAGCACACAGGGCAATGCTGCCTGACAAAAAGAGAAACCCTGACAACAGTTATGTAACTGGGTCTCAGCTGCCCCTTGATTACATCTTCTATCATTAAAAGGATTTGGGAAGAATAAACAACCACTTCACAGCAGAGGAGCTGGGGACATGTCAGGATAAAGCCCCTTGTCAAACTCTCTGGGACAGACAAAACTGCTGTCTGGATAAACGAAATTTACTTTCAATTCCTTCAGTATTCTGAAGACGTGAAACACAGCTTTGTTCATGTGTTATGTGTGTGCTCCAAAGGGGAAAACGAGACCAGAGAGGTGAAACAATTTCCACAGTCACTGTGCAAAGAGGCTGCAGCAGCAGCACCGAGCTGGGTCAGAGCTGCTGGACTGGCAGGACCCTGTTGCCTGTCCCTTCTGCCAGCTGCAGATCCCAGCTGTTCCAAGGGTGCATCAGCCAGGGAGATCACTCAGCACCCAGTTCAGCCACAGCACTTCAAAGAGGCCAGAGAGCCTCCCAAGGCTGGCACAACACTGCACTATCTTCCCATCACACAGTTCAGCAGGGAATCCAGGTAGGGATCATAAAGGCCTTCTAAGTCTTGAAGAGCAAAGCCATTTCTGATAAAAATCGCAGTTCATTTAGAACTGAACTGCCAGCCTGCATGCTCATTATTAGCAGAGCTGGAACCAGAAAGCACATGCTGGTGCTGACAAGTGAAAGCTGACAGCCTCAGCAGAGCCTCTGACCTGTGCTCAGGGTTCCTGGGCCTGACAGCTGACCCTGAAGAAAGCAATATCCCCTGTTACAGAGAAATCATAAAAACCCAATCACCAGCATTTCTGCAAGGTTTTTCTCTGGCTTTACAGAGGTTTGTGGGGGAAGGTTTGCTATCAGTTTCAGCGTGGAGGGTAGCTCTTCTCATTCTCAGGACTTGTAATGTCTCCTACTGCATCTAGGGACAGCACCAGAGAGCAAAACACTGCCTGAGCAATCACAAAATACTGCAGTATG
>VXBQ01012676.1:48565-81543 GCA_013400175.1 Phainopepla nitens
AGCTCCCTCAGGGGGACAAGGAGCGGCTGGAGAGGGTCCTGCGGAGGCCACCGAGAGCTTTTGGGGGCTGCAGCATCTCTCTGACGAGGAGACACCGCGGGACCTGGGCCGGGTTGGTCTGGAGAAGGGAAGGCTGAGAGGGGATCTCAGCAATCCGTGTAAATATCTCCCCGGAGTGTCCGAGGATGGTGCCAGACTCACTTCAGCGGTGCCCGGTGACAGGATGAGGAGCAATGGCCATAAACTAAACCACAAGAAGCTTCCCCTCAACATGAGGAAGAGCTTCTTTAGGTTGAGGGTGGCAGAGCTCTGGAACAGGCGCCCAGGAAGGGCGTGGAGTCTCCCTGTCTGGAGACATTCCAAACCCACCTGGGCACGTTCCTGTGTCACCTGCTCCAGGTGACACTGCATTGATCTCCAGAGGTCTCTTCTAACCTCAATTAATGTGTGATTCTGTGAGCTCCCCCCAGGGAGACACAGAGCTGCTGGAGTGGATCCAAGGGGAGGTCAACAAGGATAATTGGGGGACCAGAGCATCTCTCTTATGAAGCAAGGGTCGTCACTGCAGGGTTCATTGCTACAACCACCCCAGCTTGAACCCCCTGTGCCAGGGATGATGTCTCTGAAGGGGTACTGGAAGTTTTTCCCTCACATTTTTATGACCCCAGAGCCCTAGGGCAAGAGAGGGGCATGGGATGATGACAGCCTCATGAGGATTCCTGTCTAGCCTGAGAGGGACCAGAAAACACCACTGAAGGCTGCCTGCTGTTCCCCCGTGGTTTCACGGGCAGCAGGTTCAAAGGCAACCTAGAGGAGCTGCCCCTTGGAAGGACTTCAGTCCAGAAATATCTTTTAATTTGTTCTGTCATTAAGGATGATAGAAATGAATGCAGTAGAGCAAGGCAGTCACTCCTCTCCCAAAACACTCTACAGAGCCATAAAACACCAATAGCCTTACCGGCAAACACAGTCCCTGCTTCAGACAAAAAGAGCTGCAGGTCGACACAACCTGAGCAGCAGCACTGGCGAGAAATTGGCACTAAAGATAGTGTTGTAAAAGTTACTGCAAATTGCACTTCCTCTGCCCAGTGGATCTTTTATAGCTTTGGAGGTGTGGTCTCCTTGCACCCAAGGACAGAGCAGCCTCTCTTTAATTCTCCTTCCCTGTCCTGTAAGACACACACGTGTCTGTCAGTGTGACATTTGGTGACAGAAGGCCAGACTGCAGGTACACACATGCATTTATTTCTCAGGGACTGTCCAGCAGTTCAGAAAAATTGTGCACACACACACACACATATATATTTATATATATTTTTACATATGGGACAAGCACCTGGGCAATTGCTGCTCTCATGCACTCTTTAGCTGTTACAGTCATATGCTGTCACCCCACATGCCCTTGCCCATGGAGGGAAGGTGACTCCAGAGGAATTTTGCAGCATATTTCCCCGGTGCAGGCAATGCCTCAGGAGGAGCAGTTCCCACCTCTCTCCACATTTCAGGAGCAGTGCAGGGCCGGGCACTCGGATCACTGCTCATGAGAGATGTGTCTGATCTCAAGCAGTCATCAAGAGTAACGCAGAGGGAAGAAATGCATGAACAGCTTTCTGGACCATATGGGATGTTCCTACAGTTGATCTGCACTGCTATTGAAGTTGCCAGGCACTGAGCTACCAAGGGATGCACCAGCGCTGCTGAAAACCATCATCTGGTTGTCAGATGTCCTTTTCTGCATATCAAAGAATTACACCACTCTTGGCCCTTTGGTATCTCATCTTTCTAGAAGTGTTTTGCCTGTCCAGAGAGAGGAGGCCAATGCACTTCACTTCTCTCCCTACAGGAGCCCACCCTCCTTCCTGGCATTCCCAAACTCCTGCTCTCAACTCCCTGGCAGCTGGGACATTAGTCTGGTCCACTTAATTCTTTCTTTCTCCATTGCCCAGACAAGTACACACACATGCAAATAGCTCTTCTAACCTGCTTCCTGCCCATGCAAACCTCACTTTCCTCCACAGGAGCAGCTACAGGTGCTCCTGTACTCACAGGAAGCCTCCCAAAAGCATTAACACTTCCCTTTGGGAGATCAGGAATGTGGGATCCCCTCACTTTCAGTGACTCATGCAGACACCTACAACCCCCACCATCAGCAGGTGACTCACACAGGTTTGTCCAGGTCAGCACTATCCACACCTGCTGCTGTAACAAGCAGTTCTCTGAAGGTCTCCTGTGCATCTCCAAGGCAACGATCCAAGGCCAAGGGAATAGATGCAGCAATTAAAGAAAAAATTAATGCAAACTGTTGTGGTGATCAAAAGGCCAAAGTAAACAAATGAAAGACAATTGTACATTCGTCACCAGGTGTGTACACTGCAGTGCCCACGAGCTCCTGGCCTTCCCACCTGTGCCCAGCAGTGTGCCAGAGCCAGCTCTGGAATTCTGCAAGTCTGGCTCAGGACTGCATTAAGGCTGGATTTTCCACCCCCTCACTGTTCAAAGCTGGCCACAATCTGGATAGTCAAAGGACACAGCTTGTCTCTGCCACCACAGGGGAGAGTGTGGCTCCCCTGCATCCTGGTCAACTACATGTGGTCCATGGGGACACCCATGGATCAGACCTTGGCAGAAGGTGAGGAATTTCTTCTGGTGCTCTTTAAAAGACCTGCACCACCTCTCACCAGCCTGTGAGTAAATCAAAACAACTGGTGTAAAGTGAGAGAGCTGGTAGGATTGGACCCACAACAGACTGCGAGAGAGGAGTGTCAACAATGAGAAGTAGTTTGGGCAGAGACTGAAGAACAGGTTTCATCTGGATGAAATTCAGTCCATAGCTCTATGCAGGATCTATTCTGGAAAAACAGCTCACCCACTCTGATTTTTCACCTGCTCCAGAGCCCTTACCAAATTATTCCCTGGACAAGACCTCCAAGCTCAGGAGTGTTCTGCTTCCTCCTTGCAGGACTAATTACAAGTGAAAACAGAAATCCTGCTGTGTGCTTCATCCTTCCACTAGTGACAAATGTGCCAAACACAAAACACCCATTACAGAGGACTTACAGCCATAGTATAGGATATACATCTACAGAAAAATCTTATAAGGCCTCCTAGAAATAATAGAATTTCTATTATATCCTACAGCTTCTACAAAACTTTGCTCTGAATCCATCAATTCCTGCCCCTGCCTTGCACCAAGCAGGGTGATTTACAGGCTCAATGCTCCTGTGCCATTTTGCAATCACTTTGTTCAGCTGTAAATGGCAGCCTGCACAACAGGACAGGGCCTTACTGCCCTTGCAGTCATTCACAAAACTCCACAACACACTTAGAAAAAGCAAAGTGATCCTTCTCTGTTCCCCATCCAGAGGCCATTTGGCACCACAAAGTACACATTTACCTTAGAGGGTCAGGTCACAGTCCTTCCAGTTTTCCATCTGTCTCAGACAGCAGCCAACATCAGCTGCTGCAGGAAAAACACTCAATGGTCAGTTGTGGCATAACCTGTTCTATGGGAGAATATGCTTTATAATTCCATGAGGTAGGAGCTGTTTATGCCCTGGAGCATGAAAATAATTTGAAATTCAGTTGTATCTAAATCAAGAATGCCTCATGCCTGCACTGACTTCATTAGCTCATCTGAGACAGCTACAGGGAAATTCAAGCCTGCAACTAAGTGAGCAGGGCCTTAGGACCCAAAACCCAGTCAGCAAGAACATCAATAGAGTTGAGCTGTCATATTTGAGAGGTGAGAGACAAGACATAAGCAGCTCTGGTGGGTCTCTATAATATCATGTACGAGGCTGTGTTATCCAAATATAAGGAAATGTTTTGAAAGCCAGACCTCAAGTAGAACAAAGGGACATGGGGTCTCAAATATAAAAGACTTTTTCCTCCTCTTATTTAAGACCTAATATCAATAGAGATGCTTTTTAAGAAGAAAGAGGTATTCTGATGAGAGAGGAAGCTGGAGTCTCTCACCTGTCTGAGCTGAAATAGAGTATGAAATACTGAGAGTGGGAAAATCGTATGAAAACCTAGGAATCTTGGCCTTTATTCCAAACTCGGTTACTTGTAATAATTGTGTTACTTACTGCTTGTTCTAGCTGCTGGATCAGGTAGAGGCTGTTGATTTTTATTCCTTTGCAGCCCATGGGAGTTGCAGGCTCTGTATGAAAACAAGATGCCATGGAAGTGTTTGTCTGCCAGGCTATTGTTTGTCCTTTTAAAGGCTGCAGACCCACTCCATTCTTCATGAGAAAATGCTGGCTGCCTGAAGGACAAACCAAAATGACTATTTAAGGCACTAAAAATGGAAATCATTTAAAACAGAGCTGATTAAAAGGAAGAAACTATTCTTCCAACAAAAAGTGAATTGCTTTCAGCTGGCCTGAGCACTGAGCTTTGCTTGCAACAAAAACCAAATACCAGTTGCCTGATAATGCAAGTATTTTGGAGGCACTTCATCAGCCATGACTTCAGTTTTTCCTTGTGCACAACTACAAAACAAGTCTCCTGCTTCTGCTCATCCTGGCTCAGTGATTTTTCCTTTGGCTGGGATGTTCAGAAGACAGCAAGGCTGTTCTTTAGGCAGATTTTAAAGCCCAGTCTTTCTTGCTACGTCCACTTGGAAGTCCTCACAAAACCTTGGTTGCTTAAATAGCAAGAGGTTCAAGAAAAAAAAAAATCCAAGAAACATCACACACCTTTCTTACAATGTGACAGCTTGTGCTCTTCAAAAGACTCCAAAGATTGTTGGTGACATGCTGAGTTTTCAGCACTTTCACAAAAGAGGGGGAAATAGGGAGATGGAGGTGCAAGTACTAAAGTTTTGTCAGGCAAAGACTTGGGTGGTTTTTTCAATAAAACACTCACTTCCAAAACACACAGAAAAACACTTATAGAATCACCTGGTTTTTTTTCAGTTAGCACCTCTGTTTGCTCTATCAAAGCCCCCTTCTTCAAAGAGGTTGGGAAAAAAAATCCAAGACAAATAAGGGAATCCAATTATTTAACATAGGATCCTACAAGGTGTATCTCAAAACACAAGGAATATTTCTGAGGAAGGCAAAACATTCCTGAGTTCGATCAACCTGACTCTTACATTAATTCATAATATAAATACATCAAACTTCTTTTACGCTCAATCTGAAGATCAGTCTGATTTAAACTACAAAATAACTTTGTTTCCTACCTTGAAACTCTCATAATGACTATACTTGTGGTCAGGATGTGAGTTCAAGGACACATTTGGGTTCATAGTTCCAACCTTCCCTCACAACAATGCGTGGCGAGACAGCTGCTGTTCCACAGCTCAAAAATGTCTTGCTTCACCCTGACAAAGGGAACTGTCAGCTGCTCCTGAATGCGCTGGGGCTGATGAGAATGGATGGATTTTGGTGGAGCTTCAGCCCCTGCTGTAAACAAGCCAGCTCTCGCTGTCCCCGCTGAGCGTGGCTCTGATCAGTGAGGGGATGATCACAGCCCAGCCAGCGTGTGAATCCTGCACACGTGCAGAGACAGAAATGAGAACTGCAATTAACAGGCTGCAGGATGCACTTCCAACAGCCCCAAAGCCAAGGACGTTGTTTGAACACCTTTGGAGCTGCAGCATTTCCTTTTTCTTGGGGAATTCATGAAATAACTCCCTAGTGAGCGGTTTATCCTCATGACTAGATTTGTCCCTTCCCTCTCGGGAGATCACACGTGGTCCCTTTTGAGTTCAGATTCTTCTTTAATTATTAACACAATTCCTAAATATTTCAGCGGGTGCTAACTACCTCTGCTCAGGGAGAACACAGCACCAGCCCCAAAAGCTCCATCCACCTCCCGTCCCTGGGTCCCTGTGTCCCTGCTCCGTTCGGGAACGGCCACACGGCTCGGGTGTAGCTTGCCACGGGACTTTGGCTCGTGGTGGGGCACAAGGCGCAGCTCCCGGGGCTCGGGGGATCGCAGGGCCCGGAGCATCCCCGTCCCGGAGCATCCCGAGCCTCCCGGGGCCGCGATGCGGGGCGGCGGCGACATCCCGCCGCGTCCCCACTAGATGGAGCGACAAACCCAGCCTAGAGCCGCCGGCGGGCGAGCCCCGCTCTCCCCCGCGTCCCCAGTCCCGGCTGCTGCGTGCCCCGGCGGCCGGGAGGCTCGGAGGGTGGCCCCCGGCAGCGGCCAGCCCCGTTCCCGCATCTCCACCCTCTGTGTCGGGGGCACAGCCCAGGGTCCCCGCGGTACGCTGGGCTCACACCCCCAGCTGGTGCCCAAGGAGGCGGCCGAGGTGTCGGGTAGATCGTTTGCCACGTGGGAGTGGGTTTTTCTTGGTGCTGCGGGCGCCTCTACTTTGCTATTTAGAACCCAGAGAGCGCTAATGAACCTGGCTAGTGAGCAGCAGCCCTAGTGAACACGGCCGGACTCACCCTCACACCAAATCACCTCGCAGCTTTGCTGAGCCCCTGGTGTAATGTGGTGGGGATGAGGGTGTGCTACAGCCCACCCTGGGCACGAGGAAACCTGGGCAGCTCTGGTGTGTGCTCGCCAGGGTTGGCAGGGACCACCAGGGCTGAGAGACCCCCAGGAGGCTGCCTGCAGCCCGGGTACTCCCTTTGGAATAGACCAAAGTCAGGTTGCATCATCACCACAGTTTTGTTGAAGGTGCCATTCTTTCCCCTCAGCTCATCTCCAAGGGATCTGTGGCTCATCTGCTTTGCCCTCACAAGCCTGGGAAGAGGAGCACAGGCAAAAGCCATGACCACAGAAAAGGTTCAGCAGAGCCAGACGGAAACTCAGTGACTGGCAGACCCTGTCCTGTCCAAACAGACATGGGCCACGTGCCACCAGGGTTTGCAGCAGCCTGGGGACACCCAGTGTGTCCCAGCCTGCAGAGGGAGTGGGTGGCACTGCTGATGTCACACTCCAGAAGGCCAAACTCACCTGTCCTGCAGCCTGGACCAGGACTGATTTTAGACATAAAGCCCAGAGGGTGCAGGACAAGGATGCAATGAGGCTGACTTCAGCAGGAGCCTCTCCTGTGCTGCAGGAGGTGCAAAGGCCTTGGGTCTCTCCAACCCCCTCCATGAGCCTCACACCATTCCTGCCCAGCCCTGTGGGTGAGCATGGGGTGCGGGGGCTGGCAGGAAGGAGCTCCTGCCCTTGCCTGGGATGTGCATCTCACTTCAGCACAGAGGAGAGCCAGGCGGTGCCAGGGTTGGCAGGCGCTGCGGTGGGAGCACAGCCAGGGGGTTATTAATAACCTGCTGACTCAGGGGGGGCTCTTGGGTTTCAGGATCACAAGACAGGCGCCGAGCAGCTCAGATGGATCTCCCTCATTCCTACTTTTTACATTGACAGGGACAACTGCTAAGATGGCCTCGTTCTATTTGCAGGACAGCTCGGCCCCATCCTGACAGTCACTGCACCCAGCAGGGATGCAGGGTGAGGACTGGAGCTGCAATGAGCCCAAAAATACGAGTGCTGCCCTAAAGGAATTAAACAAGGAGGGCAGGGGCAGAGACACACAGGATTGATCAGCTATGTCGGGATACAGCATCCATAATAAGCCCCGTTCCTCATCAGTGTAATCAAATCACATCATGCAGAGAAAAATGAGTACCTCAGGCCTCCCATCCTGCTTCCCTGCAGGGTCCTCTCTGCAGCCCCCAAAAAGGCTGTGACTGAGCCTGGCATCCTATTCTTACCCAAGGGGATGGAACCAAGGAGCTCATAGGATGTGAAGAGAATTTGGAGGCTCTTGCAGACACGCACATTGCAGTGTCCGATTTCAAGGGTTTTGCAGGGGATGAAAAGCCTCAGGGGATAGGGAAGCTGTAGCAAGCTTGGGATGGGATCAGACCTCCCAGAAAGCACATTGTCCCAGCCTGGCTGCCCCAGGATCACCTGTGTTTCTGTTGAGGCTCTTGGCTGAGACAGGCTGAGTTCTGCTCTGGGGTGATTCCTTATGCATCAGTATGGAAAAGTAGTCGGTGATGTGGAACAGATTAACTTTCAGATGCAGCAGCCCATGGTAGCAGTGCATATTGCAGCTGAACAGTTTCTCTCACAAAGAGTCCAAAAGCAGATGGAGTGGCAAAGAACCATCCCCAGGTCTGAGCCTGGCCCTCAGGGGTGCAGGGACCCCTTGCACACACACGAGTTCCCATCACTCGCTGCTCTGTGTGCTGGGATCTGGGCACTCCCAGAGCTCCTCAGGGCCACACAACCCATTGGTGTGAGGGTTTTCCTTGCCCTGCTCCCCTTTCCCCTTCCAACCCCCCGGGTGTGCTGGAACAGTTGACTATCAGAAAGGAGAGCACTCTGGCTTTTTCTGGCAGAGTGTTTCAGGCTGGCAACATCTCCAACAGCTATTTTTTCACCCAGGTCAGGACCAAAATAAGCCTGTCTCACCCATCCCCAGCAGCTGTTACAGACATCACCCCGGCCACGCCGGTGTTCCCTGGCCCCTCTCCTGTCAGTGCTCAAATCCTGGTGCCTGCAATTGCTGTTGCTGTAGCTGCCACTTGCAGTGGCTGAAATAAGTGAAGTGCTGAAGCTCTGCTTGACTCCTGTGTCCCCAGAGAGGTCTCATTTCATTGTATCAGGCTGTCTGAGCCGCTGAGCCCCGTTCATTTCAATTAGCCCGATAGCTCTCCAATCCTATTTACCTTTATGAATGTGTGAGCATCTTACTGCTTCCCACAGCAGTCAGATTAAAGGGTGAGAGAGGAATCACACACTGCATCCCTTGCAGGGCAGACACACAGCACTGTATTTCCTGCAGGGAGTAAACTGAGACACAGATAAAACCATATCCAAGGGACACAGCAAACCTCATTGAGCTGGGAGCAGCCTCCAGTGGTAACCTCCAGATTAGCCAGAAACCCAGTCTACACCTTTTAGTTTTAAATAAATATTTTACATTTTAGGTGATGCATCTTTAGGAAGATAAAAGATAGAAGAGCCTGGAAAGGCTGTAGTCCCTCAAGTCTCCTTTTTGACTAAGTGCTCCCTCCCAGCAGAACCTGTCCTTAGGTCCATGTTCCTCACTTGGATTTTAACAATCATTAACCATCTCAACACATTCCAGCACTTAAATAGGCTCCTTGAGAGGGAGAGATAAGGTATCAGCTTTCCGGTTCATCTTGCCAGCCTGTCTGCAGCAGATAAGCATGTTGGGCAGCAGGAAAAAGGTTATCTAGAAAGGAAGCTGAGCAACGGTTGCTGTTATTGCAGGAGGCTTTGAAAAAAAAAAAAAGTCACCCCACCAGGAATCCCGCAACCCATACAAGCCCTTCCCGGAGGAACGTGATTGATGGTTGGAATCCAGCTGTGCCTTCCTCCCGGGGTGGGAGGCATCTTCCCGTCGGGGAGGGCAGAGCTGCCGAGGTCGTGCTCTCCCAGGGAAGGTCACACCAGAGGCAGGTGCCCAGAAACCTGTTGCTTTCCCTCTCTCCTGCCCTGCCCCTGATCTGAGGAACAGCAGCAGGAGGGGTTTGGATCAGCGTCCCTGCTGCCCCTCCAGCACATCTTGAATATTTCTGGCTGAGGAGTCTGCAAGAGGGAGCTTTTCTGTCCAACACCGAGGAAGTGCTGTTCTGGGTTGTGCATGGGGTTCCTGGAAACCAGCACTGATCTCCCACTGATCAGTGCAAGAGCAGAAAGGAGCTTCTGAGAATTCTCAGCCTTTCTTAACCCAAGTATCACCTTGCTTTTTGTGATGGGAGAGGAAAAACAAGCCATGTTGGGAATGGAAGTTTATTTACCCCTAGTGAAAGATGGGCCTTTCCTTTGGATGACTGCTTGTTCATTCATCGTCTTGCCTGTACTATATTTGCTTTTTTGCAGTTGCAGAAACGATGCATATCAGCTAGGGACAAAAAAAAAAAAAACAAAAAAAAACAAAACAAAAAGGCAGAAAATAGCCATTTCTACTCAAATTCCCAGACCCCCTTTCTGCCTTCTTGTTATCAGGGCCAAGAGACCCCTGATAGCAGACATACTGGTTCAGGAAACAGCCTGAATCGGGGGCTGCAAAACAATTACTGGAGCAAATGCTGCCAGGAAGCGCTCTGAGCCCACTCAGCCACCTTCTCTACCCTCTGCACCTGCCACCTCCCTCCTGCCTCCCCTTCCAAGGCATCCTCATGGCATCCCTCCACATGTATTTTGCTGATTCCCATTAATCTTCGTTTTATATAACCCCTGGCTTGTGCTGGACACAAAAGCAACGCATTATCGTGCTATTAATACACAACTCAAGGTTTAGGATTTAAAGCAAATACCCCCCACAGCCAGGAGAAGCAATCCATGACAAACCAATGCTGGCAGCTCCAAAGTGCAAATCCCAGTGGAGAGAGGGCACCAGCACTGGACCCACACCCAGATACCAGAGGCTGATTCCTTAATCACCACTGCATTGAGGGTGTTTAACTATTGCACAGCTCCTTGGCTGGAAGCAAACATCACTGAATGCCCAGAGCACTTTGGGCTCTGAGCAAGTGTTTCATGAGCATCCATCATTTTAGCTCTCAGCTTCTGTTCCCATTGCTTTTCATTTAATTAATTTCTGCAGGTCTGGCTTACCAGCACTGATGGTCTTACACAAAACTGCTGGTCCTGGGAGAAGAGAAGTCAGAGAGACTCCCAAGGGCATGGGGATATTGGAGGGATGGGAATTCAGGGCAGTTTCTGGGCAATGGAAACCAGCTGCACCTGTTGGAAATTTGTTAGAAAAAATGGGATAGATCCCTGTGCAAAGCCCAAGTCCCATCCTCCAGAGAAGCTCAGAGGAACCACAGGGTAAAGGGAAGAGCACTGGCATTTCCAATGGCCCTGAGCCCACAGCCTGGCCAGCAGCATCTGCTGCAGGGCTCCCACACGTGATCCTCTCACCCAGAGCTCTGGAGCCTCCTGAGAGCTTCAGCCAATTTGTTCCAACACTGCAATTAGCACTTCATCATGGCCATACTGTGAACAAAGGCTGTAATACCACCCAGCCTGCTAAGAACCAGGTATTTTCCAGGGAAAGCTCTTTTTTTGGTAGGGTTGAGGCCCCAGGCCATTCAGCATCTCCTCTCTGCAGCAGGGTTCTGCACGGATCAGCCTCGCTCAGGCTGTGGGAGGTTAATGGATTTCAAGCGACTCCTGTGATTAACTTTTCCTAAATCTCCAATTCTTTCGTGCCTTCTATTTTTATAAAAAGAAAAGGGAGGGAGGCGGTATTTACAGGGGATTTCACTCAAATAATGAAATAAATGTGATCAGCCGAGGGACCTTTAATCCGCTTTGACTCCTGTGTCCTGGGGAACGAAAGAGCACAGAGATCTTCGCTGCTCCGAGTCCCAGCAAGGCACGGAATGAAACAACCCCACCCCTGCCTGTGTGGGGGGCAGAGCCCCAGCATCACCCCTAAATCAAGCACTGCATGCAGACATAGGCACATCAGCCAGGCACTTGGGCCAACACCAGAGAAAAACATCTCTTTGGTCACCTGCTCCTACCCTGCAGCCTACATGTCCATGTCTTGGCCTCAACTCCATTGTGCTGAGGCAAGAACTGGCCACGTCTGTAGTTCAGGTGACCAAAACCACATAAAAGGCATCACCTGTGTTCATGTATCTTTTGTACTGAAGCATCTTCTGGAATATATGGGTGTGAAGGGGAGACAACATCTCATTTCCTTAGGCTTTGCCCAATATATTAAACTTCTAGCCTGGAAATTACATGGTTAATTATCACTTTAATTAAAAATCTTAACTGAAAACCATGCAGGTGATTCCCCCTAATTGGAATGAAACTTTAGAGCTTCAAAAGTGAGTTTGTGGCTGCCAGGCACGTCCTGTGTGGCTTGGGCTGCAGGGAGCAGTGTCAGGGCTGTGACAAGAGCTGGGGCTGCTGCACTGAGCTCCTGGGAGCCAGATAAACCCATGGGTCCCTTCACCCTCCTCAGAAACATCCTGACTGAATAAAAGAGCTGTGTTTGCCCAAGAAAACCCACCCTGAGGTGAACTAGAGCCACACCTGTGCTACTGCTGGGAGACCTTGTGTGACAGCCTTTCTAAATCTCCCCTCGATCCTCAAATTTGCCAACCCACCCTCCACCATCTCTGGCAGATCCCTCTCCTTCAGCTGCCTCATCCTGGAATGACATGGACAATGAATCACCCCTTCCTGGGGGACAGAGAGCACCCTGCCACGGCAGAGAGGGCAGCACAGCCCTGATGTGGGAAAGGATTTGTTCCGCCTTCATTTCAGCACAGCCACAAATGTACAAAACAGCTTGTCAGGAAAAAAACATCAGTTTAGGTTGAAGAGAGGAGAACTAAACACCCCAGGCGTGATTGCTACATATGCCCAAAGATATAATCCAGATTTGCTACTTGCCCTGGCCCTGGCACTCTCCCTTTTTTTTTTTTTTTATTTAATAAATTAAAATCTCTTTTTGCTGCTGAGCATAATCAGCATTAGGGTGAGGGGAGGAGGGGCCTTTCACTGTCCCCTGCAGGATCACACACGAAATCATCATTACAGCAGCCTGGGACTCTCCCAGTGGCACCATGGAGTGCTGATGGCAGCAGTCCCCAACCCACACACTGTACTTGTCTCCTCCTGGCCATTTTTTTAATTAATCTCTTAGAGGAACTCAAAGGCAGAAGATGCCATGGTCAGGACTTCTTCATTCCTTCTGGTTGGACAGGTCTGGGCTTGGAAGGACCACTCCTCCTCCCAAGCCTCACAGGCTGAACCCTGCGTGGCTGAATTTGGAGATCTGAAGGTTCAGGCAAAACATTCCTGGGCAATCCTGAAGGAGCTCAAGCCATTTGGCCTTTTGTCTCTCCACACTGCCATGCTGAGCATCTGCACAGAGCAGCCCCAGTGTCCTGCTCCAGCTCACAGGGATAGGGGACACGACACCCACCATCCCTTGCTGTTGCTATAGAGACAGAAGCTGCTTTTCTCCACAGCAATGCTGGTTGTTTCTGAGCAGTACCTTCAGCGTGGCAGGCAGGGAGAGAGGGATCAGGAGTGTCTTGGCTTGCTGGGAGGGCAGTCATGGCAAAGGCAGGGCTCTTCCAGGCCCCTCCTGGTTCCTCTGTGCCCAAATCCACACTCGTTTAGGGTCTCCCAAAACCTTCCCTTCCATTGCTCAGGGAAACACTGTGGGAGAGAAGGGGCACAGGCTGCAGGGGGGCTGAGGAGGAAGACTCCCTGGAGAAACTCTGTGTGGGAGAAAGCCCCAGCCTGTGAATCCAAACTTACCCCTGGGACCTCCCCCCGCTCGCCCCAGCTCACCTCCTCCTGCTCTCCTGCCTTGCTTTGCAACCACGTGCTGGGATGAGACCAGCTCAGCTGATCTAACCCACCGTGGCAGCTTCTCCAGGCCATGCTCCCCTGATTACACCAGCAAAGATCAGTAGCAACTCCTACAAAGCCATTCTGCCACCCTGCATATACCAAGAGAAGACAACACAAGTCCAAGGGAACCCGGACCCGGTGACATGGCTGTAGAATTATCCAATCTATTTTCAAAGGTTCAGTAAATTCTGGAGCTAAAGAGTGAGAGTTTCCCCACAAAGCCATGGGAGAAAAGGCAGCCCCTGCTCCCTGCCCCTTCAGGAACCTGTCATCTCCAGCTACACGCTGGTACATCACCCACAATCAGAGCTCAGAACGTGCTGCCGTCCTTGCTAGGGATGAGAAAAAACTCTACCATGTGTAATAATGCCTGGAAGGAAGAAAAAGCACCACAGCTCACTCCTTCACGGAAATCTTTGCAGGAGAAGGAGGCTGGCAAAGGAAAACCCTGATGGGAGGGTAGCACATCCCTGCTCCCACACACAGCAGCAGGAGGGAAGCAGGACAGCACCCGCCACCCCCGCTGCTCTGCCTGCTGCTGCACCAGCCTCCAGGGACAACCCTGAGCTCTCCCCTTTCCTCCACACGCTCAGTGACAGCCCTTCCCAGGGGACAGGTCATCTGTGAGCTCCGTGGGAGGCTTGTGTTTGAAGGACATGGATGCCCTCCTTACCACGCTCCTGCTCCAGCCTGGGAGCCGGCAGCGCGGGAAGCCAGCGGCTCCCAGGGCTCTGCGCTGCCATCCCAGCTGGAGATGCATGCCAGGGATGGATTTTCTGTTTAGCTTCTTTTCATATTAATCATCAAAGAGCAACAAATGTCAGCAGCTTGCAACAGTCATTAGCAGAATGTCTTCTTCTCACTAGCCCCTGTAGGAAGAGAATTCCCAACGTGCAGGGAGAGATGACAGCACAGGACCCAGCTGGCTCCTCCCTGGCCTTGCAAGCCAGGTGTATTTTGCTCACTTGAGATCCTCAGGAGGACAGGGGTGACAGGATCCCTCCATTCTGCCAGGATTCATCCAGTCAGGGAAGGTGCTGTATCTGATAGCGTCCATCTATCCTGCCAAACATCAAACTGTCTTCTAGAGACAGCTAAACCACACAGAACTGGCACATTCTGTTCAAAATATGGGATTTTCTCATGGCAATTGTGAGGAGGGATCCATTTCAGAGACAGCACATTGGCAGTCACCTGGATAAGGATCCACCAAGGAGGCCACTTGTCAGCAATGAGAAGAAACAGCACCATGTCAGGGCATCGTGTGTCCCTCATCAGACCAAAAACTCCTCATGCACCCTCACAGAACAGTTTTTCCTTCAGTGCCCTGAGCACCCATCTAGGCCCACCCAAAGCAAAAGTTTGCATCCCCTTGGGCAGCAAGACTGCAGGACCTGCTCCATGCTGAATGTATATCTCAAAGCCACGTTTTCTCCCCTCCCTCATGATAAGAACCAAACAGGGCAGGATTTTTATGATTATTTATTATCTGTAAAGCACCAGCAGTGTCCTGACTCTGTACAAGACACAACTGCTGGGCTTACAAAAAGAGAAAAGCGCTGTTGCCAAAATAATTTATCCTCTGAAAAGTTTACGAATGTGTTCTCAGGAAGCTCTCAGGCACTGCCCATCCTGAGGACATATCAAGGTGCCAATGTGAACCACCTAAAGAAGGCAGACATGGAGCTCATTTCTCTCATCTGTAAAGCTTAATTAGGCTGCTGTCCAAACACAGCTTGAGAATATGGCCAAAACACAAGTATGGCCCTTGATTGCTAAAAACCCAATCCATTACAAGAAACTTCTTTTTTAAAGGTGGGGAAGCGACATTAAAAAACACCACTACTCATGGAAGTTACAACTGCTTCCAACAAACAACATGTAGAAAATACTGGGAGCGGGACTCTCAAAGTATCTTCTGGTTTCCAAGTCCTCCATCTTCACCAGATGGATATCAACATCTGACACGTGTTGGAAGACATCCATATCAACTCCACCAGCCTGAACTGCAAGTAGCCGAAAACAAAGCCAGAGAGAACATCTGTGATGTGGTGCCGTCCGATCATGACGCGGGACAGGCCCACGCAGAGGGCCCAGAGGACCAGCAGGATGCGCAGAGGGATGGCCAGGACCAGGTGGTTGAGGAAGAACTTGGAGAGCATGGCCACCCTGCTGGCGTGCCCGGCGGGGAAGGCGTAGGTGTCCATGGTCAGGTAGTCCAACAGGCCAGGGCTGATGTCGTAGGGGCCCTTCCGCTTGGCCAGCTTCTGCAAACCCGCCACAATCATGATATCCAGGAGCAGGGCTACAAAACAGGAGACACAGAGGGAACAGTGAGAGACAGAAGAAGGGTTGAGGGCAATTTTCAAGGCATAACATTAAAGGGTTGTCGGCTTTAAATAAAAATTTGGGTTTGGCTCTGTGCAGATGTCCACAGTGCAGCTGCACACAACTTCCCCACCCTCAGGTCACCACTCAAATGTTGATTAGCCCTCCCGGGTTGCCCACAGAGGAGGCAAATACCACTGTCACCATCTGACAGAGGAGAGCCCCAAACCGCAGAGGCGAGCAACCCACCTGGGGAGGAAGAGAGCAACTCACAAAGCTAAAATTGAAACTCTTTTGGCCCTCGAACTACCACTCTGGGTGTTCCTGTTGCTGCCTCCACCTTGTGCTTTAGAAACTTTGTGCAGCAAGGCCCCTGCCTGGGGCTCTGTGCCAGTGTGACCAGGCTGCAGTGAGCAGTCTGCCGGAGCAAAGGTGCCCCACAGCACTTTCTTATGTTGTCCCTTGTCCTCTCCCAAGTGCACCACCTCCTCCTGCCCAGAGCAGCCAGGGGATCACACCATGCTGACAGATTTAGCACTGTGCCGACGTATTTCACTAAGAAAAGAGCATTAGGAGCCAGTGAGCTGAGGGGAAAGCCATACAATAAAGAAAAATGGGCTCCTGTGTTAGAAACAGCACCATGGTGTGTTGGAGGGTGGGTGACATCCTCCTAGATATCCCCCACCTATCCTTCTTCCTTTGCCAAAGCATCAAACACCCACGAGCCATTTCTTGTTTCTGCTCATCTCTTGCTCCCTGTGACTTTCTCCCTACGAGTCACCCCTGTGCAAATGTATTGGGGGTAGCACCCCTCCCAGCCCCAGCAAACCCAGGCTTGTGATGGCACAGGCACCTGCAGCTGCAGCTGCAGCTCTCTACACCAAACCACCTTTCCTCCTTAACAGCTTCAGGAGTGAAACCCAGCAGCACTTTTCTACATCACCCTCCTCTTCAGCCCACCCGCTTCGTCCTAGCCGACAGGTACTGTCATTTCTATTTCCTAGCATCAATTTTATTTCTCTTCAATCCCCTCATCTGCTTTTCCCCAACCCTCCTAATTAGTCAGAGTGCTGATTTCAGCTCCCTGCAGCAATGACAAGGACATATCTGCCATCACGAGCACAGCCTGCTCCCTCGGCAGGAATGCCAGGGGCCAGTTGTTTGGTTCCCAGGCCCTGGTAAAGACCATTCCTTGAGAGCTGACAAGGTTTCAGTGGCACAGCTGGAGTGCGGTGGTGGTGGGGATGGGAAATGAGACAGCACATGGGAGGCAGCTCCACCTGCCTGCTCAGCACCTGGCAGGAGCTGGGGGGTGAGGAGCTGTCACGGCAGCTCTGCTCACCCACCTTACCCCTGTGCCACCCCCAGCCCCCAGCACTGCTTCGGGAAGGGGCTGGTATTTATCCTGGCCAAACCCTCTCCTCCTGAGAGACTGCTTTTCTCCCTCATCTGCAGGGCATCTTGCACGGGGAAGTGGGACAGCAGGACCTCTCTGGAACTTCTGCCCAACAGGTCAAGCATGCCCTGGGGTCTCAGAGCTGTGGAGGGCAGATGGAGCAGAGGTAAAGGTCTGGGTACCACCTCCTCCCTGGCATGGACAGTAGCAGGAATCCAGGCTAGACACAAAAAGCAGGAGATTGACATGCAGTTCACCTGAAGATTCAGGTTCACCTGAACAAAGGTGTCAAGGCTGCAGGTGGCAAGGGGCTGCAAGGAGGCCAGTCACACCACTGGGCCTGTAGCAGCAGCAATGGGTTTAGGAGGACAAGGATAACCAGGAGCTGCCCAGCTCCTGCTGGATGTGACCAGCAGGCAAGGAGAGAGCAGGGGGAGGTCTGCAGCCCACAAGGACCCCGCACTCAGTGGAGTGGTTGTCAGCAATTTGCTGATTTATTTTTGACAGGCTGGCCTGGGGGGAGCAAGGAAGGGAGGGATTTCAGATACAGGCAGTGGAGCCTTGGAGCAGCCACTCACCCTGGCTCCCTGTTAAGGCCAAATGCTGTCAGCCTGGGCCTGGCTGACCATTACGAGGCTGCTCAGCTACACAGGGCTCTGCTCATGCTGGGCTTCCTAAATCACCCCCAGCACAACTCCTCATCCCACTAAGTGACCTCCCTGCAGCCCTGATCCTGCAAAGTGCTTCAGGAGATGATTTGCAGAGCTCATCGGCTGCATTTCCCACCAGCCCCATTTCACCCTGGACGAGAACTGTGTGAAACTGAAGCTCCACGATGCTCTCTCGGGAACCCAGACTCATCAAATTCCCAGGAACCCAGGAGCATCAGAGAGATGATGCACCAGTGCTGCCAAGAGAAGATTCTGGCCCAAGCTGCTCTGCTGAAGTCAGCACCTATTGCATTGCTGAGAAGCTCAGCCAAGGCTCCAGAATGAGTCTGAGCACCCCAACAGATCCCAGTGTCTGCTCCATGGTGTTCAATAAATTCCCTAGAGACCATTCCCCACCAAACCTGCCCCTGTGCTCACGTGCACAAGTGCCATGTGCTTTAGCAACGTGTGGTGTTCACCATTGCCCGTCAGTATTTTGCACTGGCAATATTTTTTTTTATGGTCAAAGGTGATATCAGGGCAACTCGAGGGATGCAGGCATGTGTGCATGGAGGTGTTCAGGGCATGCAGAACAAGCCAAAGAGCACTTCTAATAATCCTTTCATTCAGAAGATGAATAAAGTGGGCCTTCAGTACTGCTAGCTTTGATTTTCGTCAAATGATGCACAGAAAGCAAAAAGCCTCGTTTGCCCACATTTCAAGATCGGAAGGCATGACAGCATTAAAACCAGGGGTTAATTTGCCGTTAAAAGGGAAAAAAAAAACCAAACCACCCCAGATCCCTCCGTGTGGTGCTTTTTCTGTCACTTCCCCTTGCACTTTCTGTTCCTTTCATGGAGATTTCTTTATGAAGCAGCCCCAGCAGCCAGCCCTGGCCCTGGGGGGTCCCACGGCCCTCTCCCAGTGCTGGGTCTCTGCTGCTCCCCTTCCCTCTGCTGCCGCTGCCGCCGGCGCTGGCAGGGTGAATCAGCAGGCACAGGGCTGCCGGCCGTGCCCAGGGCCCGTCCTTCAGGAACAGATACAGACACTGCTGCTGCCCAGCAGCCCCATCCCCGGCCCTATTCCCCTGCAATCCCATGACCTACATTCCCGCTTGGACCTTGGCTCGCTGCCTCCCTCCCCTTCATGCACATCAAATCCTCCCTCCTCGGGTGGGCACAGCATTAGGCAGGTTAAGGGGGTGAGTTCCTCACGGTGCCCACGGTGCCCCAGCTGCAGGTGGGTGTCTCTGCCCTGGGGACTGTTCCTGCACCTGCCTCCTGCAAATCAGCACCAGCACCTTGGCTCTGTCCTTCCCCGGTGCCTCACACAGAGCCCTGCAAACCCTTCAGGCTGACCTGATGGAGGCTGGAGCAAACACTGCCCCAGGAGAGCCCATGGAAGGGAGCCTGCAGCTGATGTACCAGCCTGCACTGGCTGCTCTCTTGGGACCCTCGGGGCTGTCAAAAGCACAGCAGGGATGGCAGAGTGCCACCTGACTGAGGCTGAGATGAGAGGAGCAAGAAATTTTAATATGAAGCATTTTTTTTCATCACGCCTTTCCCCTCAGAGCCAGGTAGCATTGGATTTAAAGCAGAGGCATCACTGGACGTAAAATCCACATAGTACTGTATTTAAGAGCAAATGAAGGATTAGCTCTTGCCCATTCTTGCTCCTTTCACATTTTTTGGAAAAAAGATCAGGAATTTCCCTGTTGACCTGGTGTTAAGGGAAACAATCCTTCAGATTTCCCATGCAAAACCATCCAATCCCCAAATCCTACATTAACATCTAAAACTTCCTTAAAACACAAAACCAAAGAGCAAGTCTTGTCTTGCCTGTGACAATTTTAGCATCAGAGATCACCTTGGTACTGTAAAAAGCCAACATCTGGCATCAGATGCACAGTAAATGAGCTGAAAGTGAGCCCCCTGGGCAGGCATTTTATATCTATTAATAAGGAAAGGAAAACAATTATCTGCCTTGCTCCTACCACCAAATGTTAGGAGCCCATTACAAGTGGAGAGGAGAGCAGAGACAGGACACAAGGACAGACCTGAGCCATCCTCAGCAGAACCAAACCAAACCCCAAAGCTTGTACTTAAGATAAATCAAACCAGCTGGATGTTCCCTGCCACTATAAAGTCCTTTCTGTCCCCAAGGTGCCACCTCTGCTGCCATCCCTTATGGCTGGAAGAGGCTGAGGATGGTGTGAGCACCCTTGGGGACATGTTCTGCTCCAGGCTGGAGCCAGGCAGTGTCTCCAGGGACAGAGGCAGATTCCAGTTGGGATGTTTATATAAACATGTTATCAAAACCGCAGCTGAAAAACAACCTGGGTGCAGTTCTAGGGGCAGGGGGGAAGGAATAGAGGAGAAAGCCAAAAAAGCTCGTGGCCTCATCTGCTCCTGCAGCCGAGATCCACGTGACTTCACACACATGGGGCTGCTTGGATGAGACAAGGCTGCTCTCCAGAGCCCAGCCTGTGAGGCTGGGATCACTCACAAGCTGGACTCAGCCTCCCAGAACCACAGCTGAGCACATGGGGAGAGGCAAACAGGGAGGTAAATGCCCAGGAGTGAAGAGTGAGCCCATTTCATGAGCTCAGGAGGCTCCCAGCGTGGGAGCAGATGTGCCTCAGACAAGATGTGCACAGAGCAGAGCCAAGCTGGTGACAACTCATTGCCTGGGCTTCAAACCCACCATGCTGGAGGTGCCATGTGCTCCCCACTGCAGCTGCTGAGGCCACGTGTAGGGCCAAGACTGGCTTTGAAGGTCTTGTATTGCCCAGACTACCCACCCTCACTCAGCAGTGAACTCTGGACAAATGCCACCAGTCCCAGGAAACGTTGCTTTAGCTCCATAAATAGAATTCATAATTTTTTCCCCATTTTTCTTTTTACTTACGTGTCCCCTCCTACTCCTTCTGAACTTCCCAAATCTCCCCCAGGCATTAGGCTCCCTGACCTGGAAAATGAGCTCTTTGCAGCCTTATCTCGTTGACATTAATGAAAGATTTAGGTGTCAAAAGAATCTTCACCCTCTGTCCAGTGGAGTCAGCGGCAGCTGGAAGAGGTCCACTCTGGAAATGAACCCCTCCAGTCCATTTTGTTCCCCAAATGTGGCACTATTGGGTGTAAGAGCTGACAAAAAGCACAGATGGCATGACACATTGAAGAGCCAATGAATCAGGCATTCTGGTGTTTGTGGGGGGGTTTATTTTTTGGCTGAACAAGCATCAGTGTGGGGTAAGTGGTCATGGGGAGGTGAAAAAATGGTGGAAAGCTGAATTGTGCAATTAATTAAAATAAAAACCCACACCAACTAAAAATAGATTTGCTATATTCTAGATGATTAGAAGCAGCCCTGAGTGCAAACACAGGCTGCCTGGAGTTCTCCCCTTGGAAACACTGTGCCCTGGGAGCTGGGAAATTTGTACTCAGCATCAAATACTGAGCTGGGCTGCTTCACTGGGGGTCTGCACAGGCTGGGACAAGATGCAGGCAAGAGAGGGAGCACTGTGAAAAGGGCTCGTGCTGCTGGGGAAAAGAGGCTGAGCAGCCCAAATGGCTCATCTGCCTCCCAAAAGGGCTCTGACAGCTTGAAATGCTCCTGCACCCCACGGCAGCAGCACAGGTACTATCAGCACATCCCAGAGGCACACACACCAGTACCAATAGCACTGGGATGAGCCAGAGGAAGAAAAATGCCTTGGGCTGAGGACCAGCAGCATGGCCCAGCCCACAAAAGCTGAGCTCCTTGCTCGGCCTCAGCAGTGTTTGGGCTTGGAGTTACACTACACCCCACTGCTTTCAAAGAGGCAAACTGGAAAAAAAAATTATAAGAGGATCTGATTCTGTGATGCTCAGAGGGTCTCTAACCATCACACCTCACAGTGTGGACCCAGATCAGGTACATCTGCCAGCATCCCTGTACAGATGGAAATAGTTCTCTGTTCCAGGTTAAAACACGGAGGTTCCCTCAAAGCAGAGGAAAAAAGGAGAGTTCATCTGATCCCCCTCTTTCCCACCCCATCCTCCACCAATCCTGACGGGCTCTCCCTGCCCGCTGCTCCTCCCAACAACTCACCTCACTCCCCCACCTTCCTCTTCCCAGCCACTGCTCCTGTCAAGGCGTGTTAGAGGCAAACACACTCACCCATTTCCTGGGATCTCCCTTCGGGCCAGAGCCTGGCTCTGCTCCTCTGGCTCTGCCTGAGTGAAACTGCAACTGTCCCCTCTGAGCTGCAGGCAGGGGCAATGGGAAGTTGTTCCCGGAGTGACAGACATAAGGATGACTCATTTCCCATGTTTATTCCCCCTCTTCCCATTCAACAACCCTCGCACTTCTTTTCTCTTGTGCTCTGCATTCAGGCTCGGAAGGTTTCGCTGTTTGCTCTGCGAGGGCTGGATTCCAGCTCGCTGCACATTCCCCAAGGGCTGCACCCTGATGCCTGCAGGGCTCACAGCATCCCCAGCAGCCGGCCAGGACCTGAGCAAATCGGTGCTGCCCGGTACCGAGGAGCTGATCAGAGCACAGGGTCTGATGGAGACACCGTGCAGGTCCCTGGAAATACCCCTGTGCCTGCTCCAGCCACAGCCAGATGAGTCCCAGCCTGTCACTGACTGTCCTTTATCCAAGGGGACACTGCAGCCTGCCCTGCAGTGAGCAGGACACGTTCCTGTGGAGGAAGCAGGCTGGGAGGGGGGCAGGGAAGCCGGGAGAGCTGGGCATTGCTGTTCAGAGATGCCTGAGCTCATCAGCTGTGAAGGGATGAAGGCTGAGCACGACCCCCACCACAGGACCACGGACTTCAGCTGCTGTATCTGAGCAGAACAGAGGCAGATTAGCAACCTGGAATGATGAAGAGGAACATTTAATGCCAGGCTGGACCTGTGTGAAAATGCTGTGTGCAGGGAGTGGGCATCTGCATTGTTCCCTCCGCCTGGCACCTTCCATGGGTCACTCGTGTTAGGTTATTTGGCACTACAATGTTTCCACCTCACTGGGCAGATGTGCTGCTGGCTCAGTGAGTCCTTGGTGGGCACTGGCAGGGCTGGGAGGGGAGTGGGACAGTGGCTGAGCCCCCTCCATGCTGTCCAAGGAGGGATGGTTCCGCAGGGCACTGGCTCCCGAGCTGCTCTACCCATCCCTGGTGGAATGTCCTCTGCCCTGCCTGGCTCAGAAAATCCCTGCTCTCACAGTGGAAGAATTAAAGGGGAAAAAATAGACATATCTGGCCCCAAACCATCTCTGGGGCTCTGGGCTGAGCAAGCTCTGCTGCATACAGACTGATCCATCTGCTGTGCAGCTCCCCGGCCTCTCTGCTGGGTCTGGGCAGCCCTGAGGCTACACAGGATCAGCTTGTCTGCACTGCCTGGGCATTTCAGCTACCCCGTGACCTTTACCAGCAATGGGCTGTACTGTCTGGATTTTCATCCCACAGCCTCCAAAGAGAAACACAACAATACCTGAAGCACGTCCGTGTTGTTAGAACAGGGTCACTGGGGTCTCCAGGGGCTGGGTGAAGGCATTTCTTTCTTTCTTTCCTTCCTAATCCACCAATTTCTTACAAATCTGGTCTTGCTTGGAAGCTGCCAGGATGGGACCACAGAGTTCTGACCATATATATGTATTTATAATTTTCTTTCTGAGCGGGTCTGCAGGGACTCTGCTTCAGAATATCATGGCTTGGTTCCTGCTCAGAGTAAAGCTATGTCAGTATACAGGAAGAAGGCTGCACAGAGCAAGAACTTCCTCCTTGCTGACCTCCAGGAGTGGAGAAGCAGCCCTGGGCTCCCTCCTTTCCTCCTCCTGTGGCATTCACCCATCCCCAGCCTGACAGGCTGCTCGATGATACATCCATGCCCTGAGGCAGTGCTGTACTTAATGGGATAAATGCTTAGTGACAGCACCAAAGAGCCATCCTGCCCCTCCAAGCAGGATGCAGAGCCAGCTGGAGATGGCTGAGCACTGGGACCAGTGTCACTGAGACAGCAAGCACAGAGAAGACGAGGGCTTTCTCTTCTAGTCTGGACACCTGCTCCACAGAGCCACGACCGCAGCAGAACCAGCTCCTGGCACTTCAAACCAAGCATAGACACAATTTCATGTGCAAGGATGACCCAAGCAGGCACCTTCCAACAGCAAAGGCACCCAGCTGGATGGCAAATAACTCAACACAGCAGTGGTTTGGCTGTCAACACAAAGGAGGGGCCTCACTGGAGCGACTGCTTTGGGTGGGCAACCACATTCCATCCCCAGTGACCACACTCCACCCCCACCGCAGTGAGAAGGTGCCTGGATCTGCAAAGACCATCAGTTTAACGAGATCAATCTGTTTAGCTTAATAAATAGGAGGTGAAGAAATTACTTGAGCACTATCCAAAATACTGAAAGGCGGAAGAGATGTTGGCTGCAAGAGCTGTTCAGCTGGACAGAGAAGGGTATGGAGACGCAGTGAAGGGAAAAGTCCAACTAAAAGCACTTGTGAGAATCCCTACCACTGCAGTAATACAGAAATGGCTCTGACAAGTTCACCCTCACTTGTAACTGTACATCAGATTGAGTGTTTGGGTTTTTTCCCTTAACAAATTGAACAGGAATAAATTAAGGGATGTGCTACAGCCTGTATTTTGCCGTGGGTTAGATCGATGATCCAAATGTTCTTTGCTGGCTTTGCAGTCAATGAATCACTAAATTTGGATCCACATCCTCACCAGATGGATCAGAACCAGAAACCGAGGTACTGCTGCCCCCAGGGTTTAATGGAATTTGTGTCTGGTTCTGAAGCAGATCTGGGCATTTTACTGAAAGTTTTATAACTGCTTTCTCCCTGCAAGCCCGATTGAAAGGCTTAAATGACTTTCTAAGCACTCTAGTTTTCATGAAACCCTTCTGATTGCAGAGAAAAGCTTGAATGGTCCTAAAAGTTCCAGCACTGGTAGACAAATAAAACGATCTTTATAACTGGGGGGTTTCCTGAGTTATGATTTTCTCAATTTAGCCAAGGGGTTGTAGACCTTCTCCCTGACTTTTGCTCAGCCAGGGCTGGTGATGCTGAGACAGTCTTCCTGAAAGCGTGTCCTGGCAGAGGGATTTTTACAGTTGGGCACAGATATCTGGTTTCTTCCATCTTTTCAGTAACAGGCTGTGTGTGCTTCTCTGGCTGTTTGGCATTTGCTGGAAAAGACTACTGTGGGAAGGGGAATCAATAAATTCCATCACAGATGACAAACATGGAGGGAAAACATTGCTTGGGGTTGCTAATCAGCATCTGCAGTGGGGATGGATGGAGCATCCCAGGGTCAGACCCCCTCACCCCGAATGCCCCCACATGTGTTGGCAATTCCCCTGGTGAGAGCTCCTCCTCCATCTGCAGTGGGGCTCATGCCAGGTTCCCAGTCCCATTTCAGCAGTCCCCGGTCTCCTCGCCTTGGAAGCCTGATTGCAAATCCTAAACAAGTGCTCTGTGATGGGCTGGCTCCCTGCCCAGAGACTGCATCAGAAATTCTGCTTGATGTATCAAACCCTCAGCAAGCCAGGGGAAGGGAGAAGAGCCTGGGGAGGTACAGAAGGGGTGCCATAGACAGCCCCAACTTCCCAGCTTCCCTCTTCCAGCAGGGAAGCACCAGGAGGTTCCCTTCCCTTTGACCTGTGCCTATCCAGGAGGGCTTTTCACCACATCCTGGTGGATTTGAACCACAGGAAAGCAGCAGCAAGAGGGACCAAGGATGCAGCTGTGGTGCCATGACCTTCCTTGTCTACACACGAACCCACTTTCCTTGGGACCTGTCGAGGTCCAGCAGCCCCAGGCTCGCAGCCAGGCTCCTTCTCCACCAGCAGTGCAGATACCATAGCAGCAGCTACTCGGATACCCAGAGTTTCTGACTGCAATCTTAAATATCAGCCCAAGGCCACTCTCACAGCAGAGATCTGCTCTGTGGGGTGACACAAGTCCTGCTGCAGGAGCACTGACAAGAGAGGCTGAGGGCACCTTGGCCAGTCCCACCAGTCAGTGCTGTCTTTTCAGAGGGAGCACTGGAGCTCTTTGGAGGCTGCCAGACCTATGGAACTGGTTCTTCATACCAATTAACTATTTCCTGTCTTGGCAAGGGGAGAGGAAGGATGGAAGTAGTATGTCTAGGCAAGGATGCAAGACTCCAGAACCCCCAACTTGTCCTTGGGCACCACACTGGAGCTCAGGAGACCTGGAGATGTGGGCAGTGATGCAGGGATGAGCTCTCCCAGACACCACTCCACAACGTTAGAACATGACCCCAGGTGGCTTTGCATTTGGCCTCCTCATATTGGAACTAAGGGTGAGAAAACCTTCCTTGTTTTAAAGTTGAAAGGGGCATTAGCTCTTTGCAAGGACCTCGAATATTTTGGAGTTAAAGCGGGCGTTTTCAGGCTCCAACTCTGTCAGAGACTGATTGGGTCAAGAGACATCTGGAAACTGTGCTGGTTGCTGTTAGTCACCTCCTATTTCATCCTCGTGCCCTTTTAAATGGATCCTCTCTGCCCAGTGAGGGGCTGACCCCGTGCCCCGAGGAGCCCCTGCAAGAACTGCTGACGCCGGCGGGCTCTGCATCACGCTGGTGCTATTCTGGCTTCTTCCCCCCCATGAGATGTCACAGCACGAGGACAGTCTCCTCCAAAGGCATGGGGGAGAAAAGGCAGCTACCACTGTGCTTTTCAAGCCAGTCCAGCTCAGTCTTCACCCTCTCTGAAGGACAAACTTGTGAAAAAAAGAACCCAAAACCTTCGGCCACGTTGCTGAGCTGTATCACGTCACAGTCGGCCCCTGCAGACAGGATGTCCCTTTCCTGTGGTGCCTGTGAAATAAAGTGTCCCTACGGCCCCTCAAAAATGCTCCCTGAGAAGAAAGTGTCTAAATCCAATCTTTTCAATTTCTCCTACCAACCAAAAGTTTGAGTCTTGAGTTTTTAGGGAGCGTGAAACACCAGGGTGGGTCACAGCCAGAGGAGAGGCTAATTAGTCACAAGGAAAAACAGGATAACTGGACCCTGTGCCAAAGGCAGAAGAGCAAGAAGAGCAAGGTCCTCAGATATACATGGCCTGGGCAAGTTGGGGCCAGAATCTAAAGCAAGTCACAGCTAGAGCTCATCCTGGTCACTGGTGGGACATCAGGGTGGGACGGGCCCTGCACAATGGAGAAGCCAAACCCTTCAACACATCCCAATCTCCAGAAACAGGGACACTGACCAGCACCATGCAAGGAAGCACTAGCAGGAGAGCCAGAGGCATCCCAGCCTGCCTACACAGCCTCTGGGTCAAATTAGCACATGGAAACGGGGACAGCAGCAGAAAGGTACCCAAGGGAAGGAGGATGTGAGAGCAAACTGCAGCAGGGAAGGTGACAGGACTCCATCACGTGGAGCCAGGGTCTGGCCAAGAAGGTGGCAAAGGGATGGAAATAATATCCTCAGGAATTGATCCAGATATTAAAGACTAATGTTTTTATGTTTTCCCCACCTATCAAACACCAAGGCAGATGACCACAGATTAAATAAAAGACATCACTGCTGGTACCCTCCCACCACGGACACTCCCTCAATCTGACTGACAACCCTGCCCCACGCAGGACCAGAGGCCTGTCCCTGCTCCATGGCTGCCCCCAGCTACCATGGTTAGTTACTCCATCCCTCTTAGACACCTTCTTGCCACATCCATCACCCACAGCACCCGGGACTAAGAGGGCCAATAAGTGCAGCATTTACCCTAAAGGTCACTCCCTGCTTCCCGACCGCTTCTGATGCTGGGAGCAGCCAGAGGAGGAGTCCCAGTGCTGCTGTCCCTTGTGACGAGGGCTGGGCTCTCCCGGCCGGGAGGGAGGTTTGCCACTCACCTAGCAGCAGGTTCATGAGGACCTCCTGGCCTGCCAGCGTGCTGCTCTTCACCAGGCAGATGAGCGTCCCCGCAATCCAGGGGATCCCGTGCCCCGTTATCCCCAGGAGGTTGATCATGGAGCGGGCACCTCCCCAGGAGGAGGCTCTGTTGGCACACACTCCCAGCCTCTTGGACATGCAGATATCGATGGCCAGCAGCGAGTTGAAGGCGATTCCCTTGAAGGAGGGGTTGAGCTGCATGCAATCCTCCTCGGGCAGCTGCTGCGACTGCCTCCGCTCCTTGGGGCTGGTGTTCTGGGCACCGGCTATCCCGGCCTGGCCGCTCTGCTTCCTGCTGGAGCTCCTGCTCTCCTGGTTCCCCTTCAAGGGCTGGTTCAGGGAGAGGAACTCAGCCCTGTTGAGGACATTGTTCCTGTCTCTGGCCCTGGACCGTGGCTGGGATGCTGGCATTGCAGTCTCTCTTTAACGCAACCTGCTTGGCAAATACCCGGAAGGAGAGAAATCCCTCTTCTCCCTGCAGAAAGCTTCCCCCACTCCCACCCTCACAAGCTGTGAATTTGGGAAGCTACAAAGGTTCCCCTCTGTTGCAGTTGCCCCCAGCACAGACTGCAGCTGTTAAATATAGAGTAAGGAATGCACATGGCTGTTTACTTCATGGGCCTAGCAAGCTTGGAAGGAAAATTAATGCCAGGCTTGGCAGCCACTCCAGTGCCAGGGAAAAAGGTTGGACAGCCAATAGATATGAAGAAGAGGAGGGAAAAACATTGTGCCAAAGGTTGGTTGCTTCTGGCCTGGTCTATTTAAATCTTCCAATTGCTTATTCCCCTGGGCTGCAAGGGAAACTGGGAAACGTAGTTCTTTTTATGCTGCAATTCACGTTTCAGTACCAGAGTCAGGGCTGCAGATGATGGCATCCCTTTCCTCAGGGCACCCCGCGGGGGGCTGTGCTGCCTGGCTTCGCAGCACCAAGACCAGGCGTCGCTCAGGCACTTCCCCTCAAGGGGCTCTCCCCCAAATCTTCCTGATTAATCTGTTCTTCAACTCCCCCCCTCCCCCGCGGGNCTAAATACCCCCCTCCTCCCCCTGGCACAGAGACCTTCCAAGCAGCACTAACCCCATCCTCCCTGCCCGCTCAGGGTGCGCCCCTGGAGCGCCTTCCATCACTCACCGCGTATCCCGGACGAAGGAGAAGCATCACCTGCCTCCTGATTACCCGGGAAGGAGCCGCTAATGAATTCCCATCCTCCTGCCCCCGGCGCTGCGCGTGGCCTCGATACCGCACGCGTCCCTGCGGTGTCACCCGGCACGGCACAGCCCGAGCTGGCAGCGGGTGACAGCCGGCGCCTGTGTCCCCCGAAAGCAGCACAGCCACTGCCCCCAGCAGCGTGGGCATCGCGGCACGGGGAGGAGGAAGGCTCTGCCAGGCCCCAAGGAGGACAGGGAATGCCCGCTGTCCCTCCTGCCACGCCCGCTGTGCTCCATCGCTGTCACCTCCCACCTCCCCAACCCTCCTGAGACATCCCGCAGCGCTGAGCAGCCCCTGGGAACATCCCACGGGAGCCTGCAGCTCCAGCTCACAGGTCTGAGCGATCATGCTACAGTCCCTGAGCAGCAGCTGCGTGGATCTGAGCCTCCAGCACCTCTGGGAGAGACCATCCATGGCAGCTCCAGCCAAGCCACCACCTGCACTGCCATCACCTTCCCTGGACAAGGGCTCTCCACAGCAGCCACAGGCTCCAGGAACAGGGTTATTCCTATGCAAATAGGCTGGAAATCCCCCGTGGATGGAGAATTGGAGGAGATGGATATTGCACCGAGGGGCAGAACAGCCACGTCTCTTGGTGCCAGTGACATTTGTCTACAGAGCTGTCCAGTTACAGAGGTCAGTGGCTGCACAGGTAACCCTAGGAACTGGGCACCCAGGTGTCTTTAAAGGTCTTGTCCAAACTGTACTGGGGAGTTTAAGTGCTAAATGAAAGGTGGTTCTTTGCCTTCCAAAGATAATAACATATATTTTACATTTTCTTTGCACTTTTATACACAGCTCTCAAAATTCCCTCAGTGAACTGTGCACCCAGGCTGTGCCCAACTGACTGATAGAATGTCCAGGTGGCAGCAGTGCTTGGACAAGCAATTGTCTGAGGTCCTGAGGAGCCTTTGCTCCTGGGCTTTGTTCATATTTTCCTCCCTCGAGGGAAAATAATAGACATCAATTTATTTCATACCCTCCTGGAACTTATCCCTGGTCAAGAGAGGTGATTCTGGCCCTCTACTCTGCACTGGTGAGACCTCATCTGGGGCTCTGCATCCAGCTCTGGGGTTCCCAGCACGGGAAGGCCATGGACCTGTTGGAGTGAGTCCACAGGAGGCCATGGAGATGCTCCAGGGGCTGAAGCAACTCTGCTCTGGAGCCAGGCTGGGAGAGCTGGGGGTGTTCAGCTCAGAGAGGGCTCCAGGGAGACCTCAGAGCCCCTTCCAGTGCCTAACAGGGCTCCAAGAGAGCTGGAAATGGAGTGTCAGGACTGCTTCACACTGACAGAGAGCAGGGTTAGATGGGATATTGGGAAGACATTTTGTACAATGAGGGTGCTGAGGCCCTGGCACAGGGTGCTGAGGGAAGCTGTGGCTGCCCCATCCCTGGAAGTTTTCAAGGACAAGGTTGGATAGGGCTTGGAGCAGCCTGGGATAGTAGAAGGTATCTCTGCCAGTGGCTGGGGGGTTGGACTAAATGACCTTTAAAGGTCCCTTCCAACCCAAACCATGTGATTCTATGATCCCAACTGGAGGAAGAGCTTGTTCCCTTCTCAGGCACCCTTATCCAGCCCATAAAACACAACTTCTCCTGGCTTAGGCACCACGTGGGGCTGTGGCAGCCCTTAAATCCCACAGGAGCTGCCACATCACCAACACCCAGCAGTTCCTGCCTGATCCCTGCCTGTGCTGCCACTACCAGGGCAGTCAGTGCCCCATCCCTGCCTGCCTGCCCTCATCCCACTGCCTGGCATGTGGAAAATCTCAGCCCACCTGACATGGGCCAGGCAGAGAACCCTCAGCGCTGCTTCCTCTTGGCTGTAGCCATCACCTCCCCACTGCATGGCCTCCTGGATTTCCCCACTCTGTGCAAGGCTGCTGTTCTGTGGGGCTCTGCAAATATCAGTGGGCAGAGGGGAGGAAGGCACTGGTGGCCAGGACCCTGCAGGAACAGGGAGACTCCTGCCCAGTCTGGTGCTGGGGATGCTGAGCTACAATTTAACATGTTCCTCAGGAGCTGTGACATTAAAAAATACCTTGAAAGCCCTGGGAGTGAATTTAGTCTGGTGACTGTCTCTCCAGCTGACACTGATATGAGGGAGTTTCTCTGCTCCAGCCTCCCGTGAGACTCCAGCCTTGCACTCCAGCACCAGTCCTGGGCAGGAAGGGGCTGCAGGAGGAAGGGCAGTGTGGGATGGATGCAGTGCCAGCAAAACCCCTGTCAGTGGTGGAGTGGGAAAGGAAAACTGTCTGGTCTCTTGTGCAGCCAGGCTGTCACTGACAGTCCTAGCTGGAGAAACTGAGCTTGGGAGGGAAAAATCCCTGATCCCACTGAGGCCGTGACCAGCCCCATCCTGCAAAACAGCCACTAACCCAGGGGTTTAAAATATCCCTGTAGACAGGGATAAATATCCCCGCTCGGCGGGGCTATTCCAGCCATGACATACGATCCACAGGGGTCATCCAGCACCTGGGAGAACGCCCAGAGGGACAAATCCGGCATGGGCATGCTCCCTGTGCCCAGCCTGCTCAGCCCTGGCTGTGCCCCGCCTGCAGGGCTGCTGGCCCCGGGGCTGCCGGCCACAATTCCTGCACAGCCCTGGCCACCCGTGGCCAGCACGGCCAGGCACACCGCGCTGGAATGTGGGTGGGGCAGGAGCGACAGCCCCATCCCCTTTCTCTGCAATTCACTGGCAGCGTTGGTGCATGCCGACCTCTGTCAGCAGCTGGCCAAAAAAAAGCAGCACTTGCAACCAAAGTGCATCCAGCAAACGCTGCATGGGATTCTTCTAGGGACAAACAAGAAAGCTGGGTGGGATGTGCTGATGCCTTCATCACTCACAACAGCGTGATGGAGACAGGCACGACCAAAACCCAACGAAAACTCCGGCTGAAGATGAAAAGCTGATTTAATTAGAATGAGATAATGCAATTTCCTAGTTGACCAGAGCACCAGAGACAGCCAAGCTGAAGCAAGACCTGGCTGAAGCTTCCAGTGAAACTAGAGTCGCAGAATATGCAGTTTCACCAGACTCATGGTGCTCTGGGAAACTGTGACAAGCTTGTTTGAAAAGTGTGAAAGAGTCTTGGAAATGTCAAAGGATTTCAGCACCTTCTGGAGGCTGCTGGATATTTCATTCGGAAGATGCTAATTTCATTCTTCCTTGTACTACAGGATAGTAAGTGGCTTGTAACTTGAGCGGGTTCTTAGTGTTTGTCACAGGACTAGTGACTAAATTGTGCCTTTCACAGCAACAGGCAAATTTAAAATAAATACTTCTCAATGCTTCGAGGAACTCGTGAGGAGGGAAAACATGACAATAAACTGTGTTTTTTCCACTTTCTGTGGGTGGAAAGGAGCAAATCTGCCTCCCCTCATCCCATGGCATTCACTTTTAGGATCAGCTGGTAGCTCTGGTCTCTCCTACCTGCTAAGGGCTAATCCAGCCTGCTGAGAGTGCAGGGTGGGAAGGACTAAAAGACATTTAGTGGCTGTGCCACACCACAAGCAGCACCAGCAAAGAGATTTTTACCTCTCATTTCTGCAGGTTTCCTATTTAGAAACAAGTGTCAGAGGACACACTCACCCAATGCCTGATGTCCATCAGCTATTGCTGAAAAGCCAGACAATTTCACCTCCCCTGGTGCTCAGATCCTCAGCCAGCTGATGGCCAGCAGGACCAGCTGACAGCATTACTCCTAAAACTGCCTGTAACAGAAGTTTACAACTTTCCCACAGGCCACTGCTGCCTCAGATGCTTCTCACTCCCTGTTCGAGCTGCTCCCGGGTCCCACTGCTGCTATGGAGAGCTTTACATTATTCTTTGCTGGAATCACAGCCCATCCAACCTAGGGCAATGGGTTCTGCAAGATAAGGAGACCATCCCCTCTGGTGCCCTTTGGTTGGTACCAAATCTACCCAGCAGGCTCCAGCCGGGAGAGGAAAATCTTAATCTGAAAACCCAAGAGAAAGCGCATTGCAGTGAAATTAAAAGAGAATAATAATAACAATAATAACAATAACAACAACAATAATAACAATAATAACAACAATAATAACAATAATAACAATAATAACAATAATAACAATAACAACAACAACAACAACAACAACAACAACAACAACAACAACAACAACAACAACAA